>APFE030408798.1:0-51649 GCA_000404065.3 Pinus taeda
CATTAGAGGCCGCAGTCAACCAAAGTCAAAGACGTGGCCAACCAAAGAGTCCAGCGGTGGCACGTCACTGTTTTGGGCACGTGAATGATACGTGGCCTAGTTCCCAGCTCACGGAGGCTCCAGCGCACCTGAGGATCATTCTTGAACAATGAATCTAACAGCCAACCACTCCAAGATTTAAGAAGCATAATGACAGTTACACTAGATCTCGGCTCAAGAGATCTACGTGTCTATGGCACGCAGTTAATAGCATAAGTAGTTGATTAGTTAATTGTAGAACTTTTACATTATAAATAACGTGTTGTCAAACGCTGTAAAGAGACTCTTTGGATGCATAGAATTTCTGAACTGTTATGTAATTTCCGCACACTGCTGGTTATCTTGTCACCCCACTGTTTTATATTTTGTTGATTTGAATACATGAGTAGACCTTTCTGGAGATAGTCTTGTGATTATTTGATTGGCTGAAGTGGCAGAGGGCCCCTGCACGCTGAAGCCCTATAAAGTATTTGTTTAATTTCATTATGCTTTTGTTTTATTGTTAGCTTGTACATAATATGTTGCTTTATGTTTCTGTTGTTCATATCTCTATCTTTGTAAACTGATCAGTGCTTTTTGCAGGTTCTCTTAGGCAGCCCGGGCAATCTTTCATTTTCTTTAATAACTTTTGGCATATGTGATCATCTTGTCCTTCCTGCTAACCTTTATTTTCTTCAATTTACATTCAGCATTTGTCCCTTTTCAAGTTGTTATTTGTTTATTTCTTTTTCTGCGTAATTAGATGTCCATACTGCTTAACAATTTATGATTTCTTTTGTGGTCAAATAGACTATATCAGCAGGAGATCAGAAGATCACTAACTGTAGTGTGATTTAGTTGTCATATTACTTACTCATAGTTGCTTTCCATAAAGTAGATTGAGCTGAATGGTAAAGAACTAAAAGAGTCTAAGTAGTGTGATTAATTTCTTTTTACATTTAGTTATCATATTACTTGTTATGTTCATGATTACTTTCCCAAGGTAGATTGAGCTGAGGGGTAAAGGATTTGAAGAATTCAAGTAGTGTGATTAGTTTCCTTATGCAATTTACTTTCTTGAACAGTTAAATATCAGATTGCTTGTTATGCTCATGATTACTTCCCCAAGGTAGATTGAGCCAAGGGGCAAAGGATCTAAAAAGCTCAAGTAGTGTGAGTTAGCTGCTTTACTTTCAGTTTGAGTTGTTTTTCAAGTTTTTGCTTTCTTTTCATTTTCAGCAGCAAGGATACTGGGCCATTTCCATTAGTTCGCTTTTTCATGCATTTTGTTTTCTCTTAAGAATTAGTTTCATTTCAGTTATTGTAAAGCTTTATTTTGAGCATTTTTCGAGTTTAGGAATCATCACCATTTACACTCCACACACTTCACACTTCACTTTCATCACCACACATTAAGAAAAGAATAAAATCCAAAAACAAACTAAAAAGCTTAAAATGACAAAAACCTAAGAAAATGGTTATCTAAGTACATATAGTACACCTCACTTCGTCAGTTTACGAACCCCGGGTTGACAATATAAATAGAAATTTAGATCACACTAAATTGACCAAACAACCAGTGCACCCCAAGGTTATACACTTGGCCTAATGTATCCCTTGTCCAACATTTCCTTCAACTGCATCTTCAACTCTACCAACTCAGGTGTACTCATCCTATAAGGTGCCTTTAGTGTCAAAATTTTCCCCTGGTACCAACTCAATAGAAATTTCTACTTCCTTGTGAGGTGGTAACTCTGAAATCTTTGAGGGAAACACATCCTAAAACTTTTGTAGAAATGGGTGCCTGCTCAAAACATTTTCATCCTCAACTTCCTTACCTTTGTCACCAGAAACATGCACTGTAATTAACACACATGCTTTACCAGCATAGTTTTCACCATCCTAATTGATGCTTCTTTCTTCTTACCTCACAAAACTCTTGGTTTTCCATTGTCATCTAAGCACTCAATATCTTTTTCATAAAAATCCACCTTGATTCTATGAAGGTACAACCAATGCATTCAAAACAACATATTGTATGATCCCAACTTTAATACATTCAAATGTGTTGTGGTAGGCATACCATTCAAATAAAATTCACAATCTCTTACCCAATGATAAACTCGCTTCTTTGTACATGTAGCCAACTCCACTAACTAATATTGTTCATGCACTCCTTTACTCAAACCACACTTATCCACCAAGTCAGGACTAACATAGCTATAGTTAGACCCAGGGTCAATCAAAATAGAAACACATTGATCACAAAGCTTACCATCCATCTCATTGATAGATGCCTGATTGTCTACCTGTCTATTATCTAGCGCTACATATATACAAGGAATGTTCTGACCAACATCCCCAACAATATTTCCCTCTTGTGCACTATATATTTCAGGCCTACCACCCTAATTCTGTAGATAATCTCTCCTCATATTATCTTTGCCACAAGTCCAACACTTTATAGGCTTATAGCCTACATCCTTGCTTTGCTCCTCAAATCAAATTCCCTATCCTCTGTCAGATGCATTGAACTTCTTCGATGGTGCTGCATTCTCTTTATTACATGTACCCTGAGGTCTTGCTCGCTTTTTGTCCCATTTTCCTTTGTTCCTTGCATTATCTTTCCACATTGTCTTAGTCTCAGATCTGCACTTTAATCATTCGTAGCAATTATTTAGCTTTCGAATGGCCTCCTCTAATGATCTAGGCTCATCAAACTCAATCCTATATTTGAATGCAATCGGTAATCCACTAATGAATCTTGGAATCTTGGCCTTCTCCTCCTTGAGGTAAGGCACATATCTCAATGGTTCCAAGAACCTATTAGTGTACTCCTCATTTGTCATCACTCCCATCTTTAACTCATAAAATTATTTTTCCCTGTCATCAAAGTATATCTCTGATAGATAATTCTTCTTAAATAGTCTCTTGAACTCGTTCCAAGTCAAGTCATCCTCATGAAATCCTCTGGCATTCTTCACATCTTCCCACCAAATATCTTATTTACCTTTTAGCCTAAATGCAGCTATTGTGGCTTTCATGTTCTCTGAGTAATCATGCAACATGAAGAACTTCCTCATACCAAGAAACCATGCCTCTTCATCCTATGATTTCTTCATCTCTCCATCAAATGTATGTGTCTTTGCTTTCTTAAACTCATCCAGCAAATATCCCCTATCACTCCTCCTGTAAAGATGATAATGATAGTGATCATAGTGCCTATCTAAACCAGAACTAGAATAGTACTTGTGACCACCATGAGACCTACTTCTATATGACCTATTAGTTTTTTCCTCCGGCTCATGGCTGATCTGAAGGGGTCCCTGTCGATATAATTCTGACAAACTCTTAAGTATCACTGCATTTACCTCTACTTGTTTCACTTGTTCCTGTATGATTTTTTCATTGTTTGCCTTAGAACTCCTTATTTTTTCCTTTAAGCTTCTCAATGTGTCCACTAAATCAGAAGAGTGCCCAACACCGCGCTACTCATATGATCCATAGGGAGAGTCTCGGGAACTATAGTCTACCATCCTGCTAGTCATCTTTGATATTCTTCCTACAAGGTATATCATGTTAGCTAAACTGAATCACAACAAACCTGTTATCACTGAAAATATTTCAAAGGAAAAGGGTAAGGTAAGGGAGAATTGGTCTTGGTTATTCTCAAGTTCCTTTCATGCATAAGAAGCACTTGGCAAACTCAGGGTCAACATACATCAGAGTTCTTTGAAGGCTCAAGCAAGGCATGTAAGTTTTGAACAACTTCATGGTAGATGGAAAGGCCATTTCAAGCAAAGGTAAGATCAAGAGAGTTGAATTTTTGACTCGAAGCTGTGTTTTTGAAATCACACAGCAGTTTCGTAGCACGCTACGAAACTGCTGTAGCTGCACATTATGCTTTCATGGACCAATGTTGAAAGACAGGCAAATATTTTTGAAAGGAAGTTTATGAAGATGATCATTATTCATAGCTATTTTTGTTCATGATGCTTAAGGCAGCTTCAAAGAGGTTTTGGGTCAAGTCTACAGTGTATGTAAAACAAGATAATCCAATGCAATTGTATGAAGAACAACCGGGGTAACTGAAGCAGCCTTTTTCAGGAGAAAAATTGTTTTAAGTAGTAAACGTCCAGGAGGTCTCCAGAGAAACTGAAAGAATATTTTGGAAAATTGAAAGAGGTTTTTATTCCTAACATACTTAACTACAAAAACCTCTTTCAGTTTCTTCAAATTAATTATGATCTGGGACAAATGTGTGATTAAACTTGTGCTACGAAACTGTTGTAGGTGCAAGTTTTTCACAGGCATATTTCTTTGTTTTACACATGTTTGTCAAAGGCACATTCTTGGAGGTAGGGACGGTGTTTCAAAAAACCAAGAGAGGTTTTTGTTTAGAATGGATTGGTTCACAAAAGCCTCCTTCCGTTTTTCTAAATACGTTTTTTATGAGAAGTTATGAGCTCTGTCCGAAGACCCATTTTTCAGCCATAACTGAGCAAGGGACAGTCTCCTAGTTTCTAGGAACATCAAGGATCAATTCTGGACAGCTGGAGAAGTATTTTAAAAAACAAAGAGAGGTTTTTGTTCTATACATCCTGGAATACAAAAACCTCCTTCAGTTTTGAAACATGTTTCATGGTTGAGGAGATAAAGGCTCTGTCCCACGTGCCATTTTCAGGGATCCTAAACCTAAAAACAGGGAAACATGTTCCCTAATTTCTAGGGTTTGTCTTCAGCAGTCAGATGACCACGTGGGAGGCTTCATCAAATTTGACTTCTTGAGGTTGAAAGTTTTCAAATAATGCTTTAAATTCTTAGATAAGGTTTTTGTAATCATGATAAGGAGTTACACTCCTAGTTGTATTAGTTGTATTAGGTCACTAGCACTCCTAGTTAACAGCTAGTTCTAATTAATGGTTTGTTTTATGGTTAGAATAGGTGTCACTGATGAAAATTTTGAATTATCTTGATCATGGATGATGGAATCCTAATTTTAAATGCTTTATATAGAGCAAGAGGTCGAATTAGCAAAGGGTTGGAAATTTTATGGAAAAGCTTGTGTTTGGCTTATGTAAGACTCATTTTCAGTAACACATGTTTGACTTTACTTCTCAGGATTCATGAAGGATTTTTTATGTTCAGGATATGTGATGTTGTCATTTTCTTAATTCTTATAGTGGTATAGATGTATAATCACTAAGAATTCACTGAATGTGCTCTGACTTCCTGTATACATTTATAAATTGTGTGGTCCCATATGAGTTTATGTTCTGAATGTTTAAATGTTGAATGCCCTGACTTCCATGTAAGGTTGAGTTCATTGTTATATTGAGGTGTTATTGACTCCATAAGCCCAATGGATAGTTGTTAAATGTGTTTCTATCATTCATATTTTTCAGAGTTGTTCTATAAGAGTTAGCCATCTTATCCTTAATCAAAACCATTAATCCATTTAGAGAGAGCCCTCTCAGGTTGAGGAGGCTAAGCCTCAGCCTAAAGTAGGTTTGAAATAGTTACACTAAGATAGTCTGATCAGCAGCCTATTAGGGACCTATTTTGGTGATAACAAAACCAATGTACCTTATGATAGTTCGGGGAGGATACCTCATCTTCAAGATCAAAAAATCAATGTAATACATGTATAACATAATAATAACATCATATATAAGTATAACTCATAAGCATATAACCTCATAACCATCATTCTGGCTAGAGTCTAGTCATTAATGCATGACCTTATCAACAACACATACCAATACCACATGCATGAAAGTAACCACATCATCAATGTACACTTGACCACATGTGAATACTAACATGCGTAAAAAATGCATAATCAAACATACACTCACGATGACACACTCCACAACAACACCATAAACTTCCCATGGCGACATCACTATAACCATGTCCCATACCATACAAATGCAACAGCCACATGGTTTTACAACACAAGAAACACATATGCAACTTACATGAATTCATGACCAACACATAGGCCATCTAGTCTGAGTGATAAACCATGCTCTGATACCACTCTGTAACACCCTCCTCCTACATCTACCCAAGTATCCGGCCAACCGAGGTAAACATGTGATGAGAAGTTACCATGATACGATTCGACCTCCTAAGTCACCTTAAGGAAGTGGAACTAGCAGAAGCACACCATACATACCTTCCACATTAGCAATAGGACTCGAGGGAACCATCCCAACCACTCAGGTAACCAATGCCTAGGTCCCACTGAGTTTTTAAACCATTAAACTCCTAGTCGCTTTTCAGGCCCAAATCCCAGGTCACTGCCCAGAACTAAATGACACCTTCTAAACTGAAATATAACAACAGAATAATGATACAAATGCAATTACTTGAACAAGGACTTGAGTGGACACCTACTAACCATGACAAGCATTTCATCAAACATGTCACAAATATGTAATCTACAGGTGTAAACAACAAATCTGAGCATAGGGGTCTCATATTCGTCTAAGAATCACTAAGAAGCATTGTTGCCTCAACACATTAGTTGTATTTTAATCCATTAGCCCATATATACATTTTTCTTTCATTTAAAATTAAAAACATGATAAGAGCCATACATAGCTAATTTCATAATGCATGTTCATAACTAGCATAATAGTAACAGAAATACCAAGGAAACAATAGCCATATAATCCACATATAAACCAGTATAATACTCATGAAATAATAAGGGTAAATAACCTCATATTAATGATGCAAAGTCCAACAAGTTGTGGTAATTCCACGAACCACCCAATCATATACATGGTTAAGCCAAATCTCTCTTCAGCCAGTCACCCTTATGCAATATTCCAAGCATGAATGTAGGATCTCATAAAACACATCAATCAAGACCATTGAGGGCTTCCAGAGGCCAAACCACCTCAACCCATCAGACAATGATTCCAACTCATGGTCAGACATTAGAAAACCATCATCAGATTGGTCTCTACCCAAGATCTCTAGGGCTCCAAAGAATTTGTTCCAACCAAGGATTCCAGGACTAATAACTCAACCCACAACTACCACTGGGCTTCCAGAGTGTTTTCCAACCAGGGATTCAGTTACTAGTAACTCAACCCACTAAGGGATTCCAGAGTGTTTTTCCAACCAAGGCTTCCAAGACTAATAACTCAACCCAAGTTGTTGCAGTACTTCCAGAGCAATTGTCCAACCAGGGCTTCCAAGAACTAGTAACTCAACCCAAGCTAAAGGAAACATGAGAACCAACCAACAAAAAAAAAAAAACCCACAACACCATGGCTATCTAGGAAATGCAAGGCTAGGAAAACCCATTGTCAATCCAAGCAATCCTCCATGCTAATGAAAGATCGTGACCAATAAACCACATGCATATGCCATGCATGCCAAAACTAGTGAGAAAAGCATACATGCAACTCATTACCTACAAGAAAAACCCATTATAGTTGTTAATCCTGATGTCCTCTTATTCTTTCTTGCTCTTCCTTTTCCTTCTTGATCCAAAAATCCAAGTATGTCACACTCCTCCAAGAATGATCCAACAAAACTCTAAATGTCCAAGAGTATGAGAGAGAGAGAATAGAGAGAGAGAGCTCCAAAACTGAACTGAAAAAAGTTTGACAACTGATCCTCATAAGCCTTTTTATTAATGAGGCCTCTATTTTCTTCATTTTCCATTATTTTCCTTCATTTTCCTCCTCACATGTGACTTGTGACATTTCACCTCCCTTTTCTCCTAATTTCCATTATTTTCATAAATAAATATGCCAAAATGCCATTTTTCCTTTCCTAAGCCTTTGCCATTGCCTTTGCAAATTTCCTTAGGCATTAATCAATCACTAGTGACCCCCATCACTATGTATTTTCCCAACATTCAGCTTGGAATAAGTGTCCCATCAACCATGGTTATTATTTTTCCTTTATTAACATGGAATTTTCACCAAGGTTGTTACATGATTATTATGTATGAATGATAATTGTTTATGATTTTATGATGTGAGCGTGTTAGCTAGTGACTATTATGGATATCATGACCTTATTTATGGTTGAGTTGATATGTTGTGAAGTTATATCGTGTTAATCTAACTTGATTGTGCAAACAAGATAGCCTCCCCTGAGATACATTAAGGTATGAGTTTTCTTATGTCGTATTTTTGGTACTCGACTGTTTGATTATGTTGTCTATATGGTGTTTGATTTTTTGGTGTCTATGTTGTTGTCTAGTTGATTCATCTATCATGATACATTTATAGTTTGTTTGAATGTTTGATTAGTTGCATGTTATTATTATGTGTGTGTAAGATTTCATGAAGAAATGATATTGTTTTAAGATGGTCGTACTAACACATATGTGTTGAGACAATTGATATGTACTTGAGTGTAACATTATGTATTATGACTAGTGAATGTGAGTTGATTTTGATTATGACATGGTTTTTAGACTTGGTGAAGGTTGATTTCCAAGTAATAGATATGTTTCCTTGACCTTCGGAACATGTGATCGACATGTGTGAAAAGTTGTAGGAAACATGCTTGGTATTAGCATGACAAGGTAATAGTTGATTTCTTTATATAACTATACGTTGGGTGAGGTGGGAGTACATAGTAAGACTCAGTTGCAAAAAGGTAAAAGAAAGGAATTGGGTGAGAATTCATTTGTCTATGTTTGGAAGCCACAATTCCAAACGAATGATTGATCTGCATACAAGAAGTCTTCTTAACCTTGATTTTGTTTTACCTTATGTGAATATTTGTTATATTCCTTAACATGTATTTGACAAGTATATCAGCTAGTTTCAAATTATAGCTAGATCTGCCAAGGAATTGGAGTCCCTTGAGAGATGGCATGGATGTGTTTGGTTACAAGGCAGCATACTTGGCACAACAATATAAGGTAACTGGCGTATTGTTATGTTTATTTATCCATTGGCAGTATGATGCAAGGGATTGCATGGAAAAGAGACTACCATGAAGTCATGAAGATGGGTTGGCTTGGGCTTTCCCTTAAAGGCCTTGGGAACCATGGGGATTGAATCATGTTGTTTGTTGTTAGTATTGTACTTTTGGTCTTTTGTGATTTTTTGTGCTTGATTGTGGCTTTGTTTATGTCTGGTGTATGGCCATACCACTTTGTTTGTGGTGTCATATTGTTACTAGTTTTCATGGTTTTCTTCTTGTTTGTTTCTTGTTCTTGCCTTTTATGTTTGAGAGTCTTGGGAATTTGTTGGGAAAGAGGAAAGCTAGTGGATCTCGAGGAGAGATGAATGAAATCTAGCAGGAAATGTAAAACTCAGATGAAGCCAGTGCATGTATAAGGCTAGCTAAAGGAAAGAGTATGACAGTCGGTTGGGTTGGTTGGGTCCATTGGGATAAATGAATGATGGCAGAACAATCATGAGAAAGGTAATAGGAAAGGTAAAGTAAATGTACTTGAGGTGTCAGATGCCTTGGATATGTTGGTAATCATTTTTATCAATGTTGTGCATGCTATGAACAGATAAAGGGAGTTCTCTTAACCTTGACCCTATGATATCTGGTAATTATGTTGTGATCATGATTATGTTGATGTCTATATATGTATAAATGAATGTATGTATGTATGTCATGTCTCACGGGGTCATCATGGATCATGATTTTTTTATGCTAATGTTTATGTGTCTATATGTATGTATATATGTTTTTGTTTAACAGGGTCATTAGGAATCATTCTTGTGGAGGAATGATTTCTTACGTAAATGAATGACATGAAGAGGTTCCTGGTTTATGAGGAATCAAGGGGGAAGAGTAATCCTAAGAAATCTATAAGGTCAGTATCATGTGGTTATGAGTTGATATTATGTCATTATATTATGTCTATGTTATCTGCAAGCTATACCGAGGGATACATCAGCATAATGAAAGGAGTGTGGTAGGTGGCATGCTGGGACAAGCATGGATAAGACACTGGAAGCAAGGTTGCTTGGTAGAGACAGTGTGGTTTTGGATGTGTAATGCTATTGTTGTATATATGTTGTGCATATTGTATATTTAGTGATTGTACCTATGGTGTTGAGTGTCTGTTGTATATATGGTGTTGTGTTCATATTGCATATGTAATGTTGGGTATATATGGTGTTATGTACATGTTGGATATGCAGTGTTGTGTACATATTATACTATGCATATGATGGATATGTGGTGTTGTGCACATATGGTGTCATGTACATGTTGTATATGCAGTGATATGTACATATGGAATTGTGTGCATGTTGTACATGTGATATTATGTACATATGGTGTTGTGTACATGATTAAACATATGGTGTTGTGTGCATGTGGTGTTGTTTGTAGGTGGTGTTGTGTTCATGTGGTGTTGTTTGCAGGTGGTGTTGTGTACATGTCGTTCGTGTAGCGATGTGTACATGTGGTATCGTGTACATGGCATGCATGTGTTGTTGTGTACATGTGGTATTGTGTACATACTATACAGGTGATGCAATGTATAGGTGGTGTTGTGTACACATTGTGCAGGTGGCGTCATGTACATGTGATGATGTGTACATGTTATGCAAGTGGTGTTGTGTATAGGTGGTACTGTGTACAAGTTGTACATGTGGTACTGGTGTACATGTGGTATTATGTGCATGTCGTACATATTGTGTTGTATACATGTGGTACTATGTATGTTCATTGTGTAGTCATGGCATTGTGAACTGTGTATTCATTGTTTTGTATTATGTGTACGTATGTGTATTCTGTTGTACACCAGATGTAGGAGTATGTATTTTTGTTTTGTTGTACACCAGGTGTAGGTATATGTGTCGTGATGTATATCAGGTGTAGGTTTATGTGCCATGATGTATATCATGTGTAGGTGTATGAATTGTGTGATGTCATATGTTGTGTGTGGATGTATGTGTTGTGATATAGATTGTGTATGTGTACATGTTTGGAGAGAAGAAAAGGCACTGGGTGCTTGCTAGGCTCGACAACCAATCCGGTGTGTGTACAGAAAGAACAAAGGCAAAAGTAAAAATTGATGAAGGATAAGTATTAGTATTTTATTTTGGTTTTATTATACATATGACCTATGATTCTGATTTATCGTGGTTATATGTGATCCATGATTCTAGTTTATCATAATTGCATGTGATTCAAGATTTTGATTTATAATGGTTGTGTTTTGAGCTAACCTGATCTGATATGTTTATACATAATGATTTGATCAAAGATGCTAGTTTGACTTGTTGTGATAGGAAGTAAATGGGATTGCAAGTGTACCTTATTGACAAGCTACCAATGAGGTATGATGTGAATTTATTTCAATTTATCTTAAATCTAATGGTAGTTATGTGCTTGGTATAGGATGTTGAAAAGTGTAACTAGGTTTAGTCTTCATAATGACATGTAATTGTGATTTTATGTAAAGAAGAAAAAAATAAAATATTGTAATGCTTGCACCATGGGTTTCATGAGCAAGAGATTTTGTTTTTGAGTCAAGGCTCCCATTAAGGGCCTTTAGGAATTTAGTCATCTAGTCATAAAATAATAAAAGAGTCATTGCCATGTAAAGAAGTCATGTTACACATCGTATAGAGTCACACTTGTCTATGTAAAGTAATCCTCTATGACCTTGTCACTAGTCCTCTCCAATTCGGCCTACAACAAAGAGAAGAATCTAGAAGATGAAGTCGACTTCCCTCCAAGAGGTCATGTCGGCCTAAGGGTCATGATCAACCTTGTATATATACCCATACTCAGCCTCATTTGAGATGTATGAATTCAGTCAAGAAATTCGAGCAAGAAGTGTGAGATAGCCTCTTGAAGAAGTCTCCATATCAATGAAGCTAGAAGGAAGAAGAGCAAAGATATCTAGTTTCAATCTTGGGTTATTTTTTCCTCCCAAATGTGAAGAAAATAGAGCCGAAGGTATCCAAAAGAAGTCAAAGTAATTGTTTTCTATTGTATGGGTATAAATTCTCTCTAGAAGAAGTCAAAGAAGAAGATTTTAAGGTTTCAGTTGTAGGGATACTAGCCTACAAGAGAAGGTCTAGAACCAAGGTAGCCAATATCAAGAGGAAGAATAAGAATCTAAGGACTAAAAGATCAAGGAATCCAAGAAAGGAAGGAAACTGAGAGCTAGAAGGAGAAGAGTAGTTCGAGACTCTAGAAGGAAGCCGAGAAAGGGGAGAGTTAAAGCATTAAGGAGGCTAGTGATAAGGGTCTTAGAAGTTAGGAGGACACTAAAGTCAAGGGTCTTTGTCACAGTCTTGGTATTCATCAATTGAATATCTATAAGAAGAATTTCTGATTGGTTTTTCCTCTGAAAGAGTGACAGGTTTTGGCCCTGGCTGACAAACCTGCATACTGTGTCTCTTGTATTCTATTGTTTATTTGGTAATTGTCTTGATTAAAAAGAACACATTAATAATATAACTAAACTAATATCATAATCCAAGAAGTAAAAGCATATCACAAGAAATTATCTAGAAGATAATTATCCTATTCATTGATTCCCTAGATTTCTCAACATGGTATTAGATCTAAGGTGTTGAATTCAAGAAGGGGAATTCAAGAAAGAAGACACACGAGAATCAAACTTCAAATAAGGATCAAAGAAATTCAAAGAACACCAAGCAAGAAATCAAAATCTTCATCATAACAAAAACTCTAGATTGAAGAAATATACTCTAGCAAAGAGTCTTGAAATCATATTCAAGAAGGAAGCAAGAAGAAAGACCAAAACCCTAGAAGCACTTATGAGAGCATCATCCATATATCACCAAAGAAGTGGAATCTCTGCAAAATTAAGGAACTCTAGATCGAAAGGAAATCTTCTCTTTATTAAAGAAAGGATCTCATTTGGAAGAATATCATACTAAAGAACGAAGTATTCCCTCGTCAAAGTAAGAAGCTTCTCAAAAGGATCATCTAAAGCATAAATTTCATCGTCATCATCAAGTTGAAGATTCTATCTTCACAAGTACCTTTTTCTTATAATCTAGTAAAAATGACTTCATGTTTCAAGGAGAACCATAAGTTGGTTGACATATCAAACTTCCTTGAATGGAAAAGAACAATAGACATAGAAAGGTCTCCAAGCCATATGAAGAAAAATCATTATCTAAATACATGGAAAGGGATCTAAAGGCTCAAAATATTCTTAAGGAATCTATCAAATATCCTCTCATTCCCCATGTAACCGAGCTGAAGACATCTAAATAGATATATGATGAGCTGGTAGAACTTTTCTCATAAAGTATGATAGAAAATATCATGTCACTTATATCTAATCTATATAAATTAAAGGTATCAAAGGATGAAAGGATACCCTCATGCCTTTCAAAATCATCTCAAATAAAAACTCAATTGCAAGATCTAGGAGAGATGGTATCTGATAAAGAAATAATCTTCGTTATTCTGAATGCATTGATTGATGAACAAGGTAACCTCATATCTACTAAGGAAGAGGAAGTTATCAAATTCATCAAATTATGGTCTCTATGTAAGGCAGAAGAAGACAGGTTAAAGAAAGTAAGTGACAAAAGATCAGATGAAAGGGATCAATTAGTAACAAAAATAAAAAGGAAGTTTGGTAAATTTGGCCCTCAAAAGAAAAGGAAGAACATGGCTAAGGATCAGTGCTATAAATGTCAAGAATATGGACACTATAAAAGAGATTGTCATAAAAGGAACAATAACAAGATAAATAAGGAAGAAGCCCATATTACCGAAGAAGAAGATCTCAACACAAATAATCATCAGAATAAGTGAAAGAATCTCCTTCATTAAAAAGGTACTCTTCTGTTGTATATAGGAAGCATTGTAAATAAGATAGGATGCATTATAGCATAAAATGACATCATGGTAGAAGCATTAGAAGTAAGAGCTCGTGACATATGATGAATGTCTGGAACAAAACATATGGAAGTCAACTATGTAAGGTATAGATCTTAGAAACCTCATTGAAATCTCAAGTGATAATTATAGAAGCCATTTGGAAAGAGGGTTATCATACAAAAGATAGCATCGGTAGGATAAGGATATGCAATATCCTAAAAGATTCTTTGATGGGATATTCAATGTAAATATTCACCGATCAAGAGGAAACGTAAGTGTTTCTTCAAGAATTCCAATCTTGTGGAATTCATAGAATGATGGTATGATAACACGACAGTGAAGTAGATCAAGCGAATGAAATTCCTTCATTCAAAGGAAGCTACTGTAGGATGTATGGATGGCCCAAAGGAAAGATGAGGTATGTATGCCCAAATTTAATAGTGTGGAAGTCATGTCATGTGGTTATATATAACATGGATCATTTCTCTTAAGAGGCATGATTAAAGAAGGAATATCCTCCCTCAAATAGAATGCTAGAATGCATGAGCCACCTATTTATTAGATGAAATCAACATAATATGTCCTCATCTGGAAGTATGAAGTGTTCTGATTACAACTTAGGAACTCTGAAGCTCCTGGGAATGAAATATGTAAAGAAATGAAGGAATATATCATGAAGCTATGTAACTATGGTAAAGGAAGTCAACATCTGAAGGACCAAGAAGATTTGACTATGAAATCTCCCAGAAAAGATATGAAGACTCTAATGAAAGTCTGGAAAAACATGGAGACCCTTAACAATACATATCTTTAAGGAGATGTGTCAACATATATGCAGGATGTTGATGCCTACAAGAATATTTCATGATGAAAGACCAACACAAGGTAATTATGATTTAAGTATTCATTATTTATAAACTAGTGTCTGGATGGGCTTATGCAGGATTACCAAAGGGAAGAACTATGAATGTCTTCCATGAAGAACCTTGTATAAGGATGCAAGAATCTTCGGGAAAAGAAAGTCTGATGAAGGTAGCAAAACATGAAGCAATTCCAGATGATGATTGATGGTTCACTTTTCAATGAAATGAATGATGACATGGCTGATGGATGAAAGTGATGGATGGTCATTTCCTTATGAAGAAGTCCCCAAAATATGAAGACTCCACAACAAAGAAGAAACTCATGACACCGAAGAAAGGATTTCTTCAAGCAGTTGGTTGCCCCATAATCTCCACCTGAGAAGCTGTTGAAGGTCCCTATTCTGAGAGGGAGCCTGGAAAGTTTCTTACTTGGAAGAAACTTGGAAATTCTTGAGCCAAGAGGGAGCTTAGGTACATTCCTTGTGTAGGGAGGAGTAAATTACTCTAATGGAATATATATTTCCTTCCTAATTGAGAGGAAGAGATAGACACATCATTTTGGTCTTCACCTGGGAAGACAGAGTGAGAGGAATGGATAATCATTTAGCATCTGATACTCTTTGAGGATGAAATAGGGCATCCAATAGAAGAGTAGTCATGGAGGACTGATATTCTTTGAGGGCTAGGGAGTCCAAGATAAGAATAGTCCTCATGGGACATATCCTGAGTACCCGGGTAAGGTATGTTCTGAGATAGATAATGATGAGAATGTCTATAAATCATTGGTATCACTAGCATTGAGCTCAGATCTTGTGGAGAGATAGATTTGTTAGTCAAGGCCTTGCAATGTAACAATGTTGGTTGATATGATGTTAAAGAAATGGGTTACCAATCCGATTCTTCTTATGAGAAATTCTTCAGATTGAGAATGGTCAAGTACCATTATGAATACCTCCCTAGTTAAGAGGGAGTGTTGAAAAGTGTAACTATGTTCAGTCTTCATAATGACATGTAATTGTGATTTTATGTAAAGAAGAAAAAAATAAAATATTGCAATGCTTGCATCATGGGTTTCATGAGAAAGAAATTTTATTTTTGAGTTAAGGATCCCATTGAGAGCCTTTAGGAATTTAGTCATCTAGTCATAACATAATAAAAGAGTCATTGTCATGTAAATAAGTCATGTTTCACATTGTAAAGAGTCACACTTGTCTATGTAAAGTATTCGTCCAAGACCTTATCACTAGTCCTCTCCAAGTTGACCTACAACAAAGAGAAGAATCTAGAAGATGAAGTCGGTTTCCCTCCAATAGGTCATGTCAGCCTAAGGGTCATGATCAACTTTGTATATATACCCATACTCGACCTCATTTGAAATGTATGAATTCGGTCAAGAAATTCGAGCAACAAGTGCGAGATAGCCTCCATAAGAAGTCTACATATCAACAAAGCTAGAAGGAAGAAGAATGAAGATATTCTAGTTTTGGTCTTGGGTTAGTTTTTCCTCCCACATGAGAAGAAATTAGAGCCGAAGGTATCCAAAATAAGTCGAAGTAATTTTTGTCTATTATATGGGTATAAAGTCTCTCTATAATAATACAAAGAAGAATATTTTAAGGTTTCTGTTGTAGGGCTACTAGCCTACAAGAGAAGGTCAAGAACCAAGGTAGCCAAGATCAAGAGGAAGAAGAAGAAGTCAAGGACAAGAAGATCAAGGAAGCCGAGAAGGGAAGGATGCTGAGAGCTAGAAGGAGAACAGCAGTTTGAAACTCTAGAAGGAAGTTGAGAAAGGGAAGAGTTAAAGCATTAAGGAGGCTAGTGACAAGGGTCTTAGGAGGAAACTAAAGTCAAGGGTCTTTGTCATTGTCTTGGTATTCATCAATTGAAGTTCTATAAGAAGAATTCCTAACTGGGTTTTCCACTCAAAGAGTGAGATTTTTTGGCCCTGGATGACAAACCTATATATTGTGTCTCTTGTCTTCTGTTGTTTATTTGGTAATTGTCTTGATGAAAAAGAACATATTAATAATATAACTAAGAGAAGATCATAATCCAAGAAGTAAAATCATATCAAAATTAATTATCTAGAAGAGAAATATCGTAATCATCGATGCCCTAGATTTCTCAACACATGAAAGCATGGGAAATGCCCAGGTTGGGTGGCTAAAACCAACTGCAAGAATTATCAGTAGCAATGAAAGAAATTGGAATAGGTAGCAGTATGTTGGTAACGCACTTCAGAAGTAGGGCCATTGTGGGACACTAGTACACAATAGTGTCCATTGATTTCCATGAGCATGCTATGACAGGTATGATGGTTTTAAGGCACGTATATGCCTTGGTTGTTTGAACTTCTAATGTAAGGAAGCCTTGCCAAGGGATGGATCGCCCAGGATAGGGCATGTCAGGGAACTTGGAAGGTGAGTGACTACATGAAAGGAGTGACTATATTTCTTGAGGGACTGTGTAGCAGAGAAGGGAAGGTCGGGGATGGATTTTTTTTAGTCATTAGCATTGCAATATGGAATCAAATGCACATTGCGAGTGTGCCCTACAACAATGAGTTGGTAATTTTTCGTTGAGAGGAAAAGTGGCATAGGATTATAGTGTTGGATATTGGATGTAGCTTTGACTTAGGCAATGGATTTTGCACTTCCTAAGAAGGAAGTGAATCCTGATATGACTTTTGAGGGTGGAGGTGTGAGCCTTTGGATTCCCTTGTTGATTGATATGGGCATTGTATCCTTTTATTTATTGGTTTAGTAAATGGGCATATGTGTATATGTGTTTATTGTAAATATTGTAATGAGTTGTGTTATAAAGCTTGAGTAAATGGTATGGTTGTCATGTTTTCAGCATGATGTTATTGTAAATATTGCAACGAGCTATGTTATAAAGCTCCATACGTAGTATTATTTTTTTTCAACGGTTTGTTGGTTGGTAGGTTTCATTAAACACCGAGTGTTCCCCCAAGAGGAAGGGTTCTATAACAGCCCTAGTCAAAATTCCATGTAAAAGTTAATAAAGGCAAATAATAACCACAGTTGATGGGACACGTATTCCAAGTTGAATGGTGGGAAAAACATCCTTGGGTGGGTTTTCATTTGGTTTATTATAGCTAAGTAAATTGGCAAAGAAAATGGCTAAGGCATTTGGAAAGGCAAAGTGGCATTAATTGGCATTTATTTATGAAAATAAAGGAAATTCGGAGAAAAGGAAGGTGAAAGGTCACAAGTTACATGTGAGGAGGAAAATGAGGGAAAATAATGGAAAATGAATAAAATAGAGGCCTAATTGATAAAAAGGGTTCTTAGGATCAGTTGGTACCTTTTTTTTAGTGTAACCTTTGGTTAGTTCAATTTTGGAGCTCTCTCATTATTCTCTCTTTCTCTCTCACTCTTAGACACTTCGAGTTTTCTTGGAGCACTTTGGCATTGGATCAAGAAATGAAAAGAAGGCAAAGTGAAGGAAGGAGCAAGTAAGGAAGAGTAGGAACAAGAAGCCACAGCAGGATTCTTTATAGGTATCAATTTTCATGTATGGTTTCCTTGCTATATTTTGCATGCATGGTGTTGCATGTGTGTTCTTAGTTCTCTTTCTACCATTGGCATGGTTTTTTCTAGGTGTGACAGTGTTCTTCAACCTAGCCTTGCCATTTTCGGATCACTATGGTGCCATGGGATTCTCATGTTTTGGTTCAGTTGGATTGTCGGATGGATTCGAAGTTAAGTGAGGTGGATCTCTAAATAAGAGAACACATGGCCTACTAACCCCTGAATCATACTATGGGTTGCGATAAAGCCATATTTTGTGTTGCCTCGGCGGACGTAGGAATCCTCGATCGGTGAATGGCAAGATACATGGTAAAATCCTAGAGGTGGGTGTTCTCCATCAATCGTAGTAATCTTGGGACGAGATATACGATAAAGCCTAGAGAGTGGAGTCTCGGTTAGGGCCTAGTGATCTAGTGTGGATTGTGGTAAATCCTAGAGACTAGGAGACATGCAAAATCATCATGGTGTAGGTGGTAAAATCTGGTGGCATTCATGCTTTTTTTTGCCCAGTGATCTGGTGTAGATCATGGTAAAGCCTATTATTACATGTTTATTATTTTGGCCTAGTGATTTGGAGTGGATTGCAGTAAATCCTGGTTTCTTTTGATAAGGGTGAGGCAGTTTAGCCTCGGGATGCCCTAGTTAGTTCTTTCGGTTTGAGTCCCACATTCATGCTTGGAATATGGCATGGGGGTGATTGGCTAAAGAGAGATATGGCTTAGCCAATGTATGGTTGGGTTCAACGTGGTAGTCCCATTCGGGTTGGATTTTGCATTCATTAATAAGAGGTTCTTTCCTTGGTATCTTATGTGTAAATGTATTGGTTTCTGTATGTATTTTATGGTTGATGTATCCTTGATATTTATGTTGTTATTATGCTGGTTATAAGCATGTATTATGACAGTGATAATGTATGGCTATCCTCATGTTTTGATTTGTAAATGAACGAAAAATGTATCTGTGACCTAATAGATGATAATGTAGCTAATGATATCAGGGAACAATGTTTCTTAGTAAATTTCATATAAGTATTAGACCCCTTTGCTTAGATTTGTTGTTTAAACCTATAGATTACATATTTGTGACATGTTTGAAGAAATTTCTATCACGGCTAGTCGGGGTCTCGTCAAGTCCTTGTTCAAGTAATTGCATTTGTATCATTATTTTGTTGTTATATTTCAATTCTGAAAGTATCATGGAGTTTTGGGCAATGACCTAGGCTTTGGGCCTGAAAAAGTGGCACAAATCTCAGAGTCACATGCATAGGACTGAGGACAAAAGTCCCCAGACGCACCCATGCCTTCTTGTAGGAGCGACTAGAGCCTCTCGGATGCACCCTTGTCCATATCAAGGGAGTGTCCAGGGGTTTAATGGCCTAAAAAATCAGTGGGACCCGGGGAACTGGTCATGGTGATGATTGGGAAGGCATATGGGAGTCTTGTAGGAGGTATAGAAATATTGTGGGTTTCCATCGAGTCCACTTCCTTAAGGTCACCTAGGAGGTTGAATTCCATTATAGTGGCCTCACACTGCATATTTGCCCTAGTTGGTTGGTTACTTGGGTAGATGTGGGATGAGGGTGTTACAAATTTCAATTAGTTGTTTTCAGTCTCTACCTTGTAGTTTCATACAACTTCATATTTTAACTTGCCTTCTGTGTGTGGCAACATTTATAACAATACATGCTAGTTCTAATTCCTCTATAAGCAATTACATATCTTCACATGAAAACATGCTTGTTTTATTTTTGTGATTCCTCAATCCATAAATAGTTGAATATACTATATTTATTTGTTTTCTTCCTCTAAATTTGACTAATAGTTTTCACTTTCCCTGAAATTTTTATTCATCTACAATAATTAACATATGCTTGTGTCTATGCGTTGAGGCCGACTAGGGTCAACGTTATTTTCTTCACCATCTTGATGTTTATGCTAATAGAACTTTGACCTGACTGACTATTTTAAAGACCACAATATGGAGAGGGGGTCGAGACCTTGCACACAGTTCTTTTCGACATGGAAAAATGGGCCGACCTACGACTTCACAAATTTTAGAAACTTAAAAACGCTGAAAAATCTCGTCATAAACATTATAGGAAAACATGGAGTTTTTGTATTGATTATTAAACAAAATCCCCTACAAGATTTCATTTTGAATAAAATCCTATTACTTGTGTGTGAACAACTATGTTTTAGTTAATTTTTTATAATTAACACATGCCTATGTCTATGCGTCGAGCCTAACTAAGGTAGGGGTTATTTTCTTCGATAGCTAGATATTTGTGCTAATAGAACTCTGACTCCCCGACTTTTTAAAAGACCATGATATGGATTCGGGCTCAAGACCTTGCTCACGGGTCTTATGGAATTGGAAATATCGATCAACTTCTGACATCGCAATTTTTAAAAAGTTAAAACATTGAAAAAAATCGTTATAAACATTATAGGAAAACATAGACTTTTTATATTGATTATTAAACAAAATACTCTACAAATTACATTTTGAATCAATTTCTATTAGTTGTGCATGAACAGATGTTTTTTTAAATAATTAACACATCCTTGTGTCTATGTGTCACGCCCGACTAAGTTCGGAGTTATTTTCTTCACCAACTAGATGTTTATTCCAATAGAACTCCGACCCCTGACTATCTAAAACATCATGATATGGAGTTGGGGCCAACACCTTGCTCATGGGTATTCTGAAAATGCAAAGATGGGTATACTTCCAACCTAGAAAATTTTAGAGACTTAAATTCCTAAAAAAAATCGTCATAAACATTACAGAAAAACATGCAGCTTTTATATGGTTATTAAACAAAAATCCCTATAATATTGCATTTTGAATTCCAATAGAACTCTGAACCCTGACTATTGCTGGGTCGACTTCCAACCTAGTTGTGCTTAGTCTCTACTTGTCTACTTCTATAGGATTGCATTCAAAGCATTGAAACTCGACCCTGAAACATGGGATTGAGATTATTTATGTTTTCTCCCATTTGACTTAATTACATGTCCACCTCAATTTAACACTTAAAGTCTGACGTTATTTTTATATTTACCCACAAACTCCATAATTTTTCGTTAAGAAATAAAATCATGAATTAAACCAGACTTTGCTCGCAAGGAGATCTCAAAAAACCTCATCAAACATGAGTTTCAAATCCAAATTTAAAATTGTATCAATATTAATATCCACAATTAACAAACCCAATGGTTTTTTTTTAATAATTAACACATGCTTGTGTCTATGCATCGAACTCAACTGAGGTCGGGTTATTTTCTTCGCCAGCTAGATATTTATGCCAATAGAACTTCGACTCCCCGACTGTTTAAAAGACCATAATATCAATTCAGGCTCGAGACCTTGCTTACGGGTCCTGTGGAAACAAAAATATGTGTCAACTTCCGACATCACAAATTTTAGAATGTTAAAACACTCAAAATTTTCATTGTAAACGTTACAGCAAAACATGGAATTTTTATATTGATTATTAAACAAAATACCCTACAAAATTGCATTTTGAATAAATTTCTATTATTTGTGTGTGAACAGTTGCTTTTTCTTTTATTTTTTTTAATAATTAACACATCTTTGTGTATATGCATCGTGCCCGACTAAGCTCGAAGTTATTTTCTTTGCCAGCTAGATGTTTATGTCAATAGAACTCTGACCCCCCGACTATCTAAAACACCATGATATGGATTTGGGGCTGACATCTTGCTCACGAATCTTCTGAAAATGCAAATATGGGTATACTTCCAACTTCACAATTTTTAGAGAGTTAAATTCCTAAGAAATCCATCGTAAACATTATAGAAAAACATTCCCTACAAGATTGTATTTTGAATTCTAATAGAATTCCGAACCCCCAACTATTTAAAAGCAGACGATATGGAGTTGGGGTTGGCACCTTTCTCACAGGGCTTGTGGAAATGGAAAAATGGTTGATTTCTTATTTGTGGTCAGTTTCTACTGATCTACTCCTACAGGATTGCATTAAAAGCATTGAAACCTGACCCTAAACACTGCATTGAGATTATTTATGTTTTCCCATTTGACCAACTCCATATTGTGGTGTTTTATATATTCGAGGGGTCGGGACCTTGCTCACAAGTCTTCTGAAACTGTAAAGATGTGTATACTTCTAACTTCACAAATTTAAGTGTTAAATTCCTGAAAATTTCCATAATTAATGTTATAGAAAATCATGGAGCTTTTATATTGATTATTAAACAAAATTCCCTACAAGATTGCATTTTTAATTCCAATAGAACTCCAAACCCCTGACTATTTAAAAGGAGGCCATATGGAATTAGGGTCGACACCTTGCTCACAAGGCTTGTGGAAATGGAAATATGGGTCAACTTCCGACTTAGTTGTGGTTAGTTGCTTGTGGTTTACTCCTACAGGATTGCATTCAAAGCATCGAAACTCGATCCCGCAATGTACACCTCGATTTAACACTAAAACTTTGGCGTTACTTTTATATTTACACACAAACTCCATAAATTTTATGTTAAGAAATAAAATCACGAATTAAACCAGAATTTGCTCGCAAGGAGATCTCAAAAACTCACCAATTTTCCATCGACAGAATCTAGCAATCTGTTTACCCAAACTCTCTATCAACGCCCTCTGAAAACTCTACCCCTAGTTGTAGGCACAAACATAGCAATTCCAGCTTCAGTGAGCGCCACAATGCCAAGAAAATAAGGCAGAGTATTTGAACACGAAAAAACAGCTTGAAACTGACTAATTAGAAATACGCTTATTGGTAATCCCTTAATAAATTGTCCACCAACACTCTTAAAACCAAATTTATGGCACCAGAGCTCAAAGCAAGTTGAACTCAACTCCTGGATGTACACAGAATCGTTCTTTGCAGTACCTCCTTTGTACTATATGATTGGTGCAGTCAATCGTGCATGTCAGGAAGACGTAATCCCTCAAAACCTGGAACCAGAAATGCAGCGACAAACTAACGTCACCCAAAAATTTTAAAGAAAAACATAATATCAACTATACAAAATAAATATAATATATATATATATATATATATTATATTTTATAGACAAACTAATAACTACAAACCAATCATAAATATCACTACACATGCAATTAATTATGTACTAAACCATGAAGAATGTACCCAAAAAAACATTAATCATGCTCCTTATTTTAGGGTGAACCATATTGAATGGAGAGTGTAACACGAAAGCTAATAATGAAATAGATACTCCTTAATATAGCATCAGCCAAGCTCAATTCATTAATTGTGTATTAATTTTACATGTTTAACGAAGTAATACTACACTATAACTTCAAATATATTAGCCAATTAAATCCTTGAAATACAAACCTTATAACATTGCATTTTAAATATGGATATAAAATCAAAGAACAAATGCATTCCCTTACTTCTGGGCTACTACAGTAACTTATATTGTAATGTGAATCTATCTTTTAAGTAACAATTTATCTTAACAACAATTTAACAATAGTGGACATCACATCACTATACTTTATAAATAATATTAATATGCTCATAAATGCTAAGGGCCTTATCCAGGTTCCAGCTAAATTTATAGGTGGGAATGCTATAAGAAAACATTTTGACTATGTGCCTCAATTGTCAGGATGATACATGGACTTCTATGCATCGTGTCTTTATCATTATCAATTCAAACAAACTTACCATGAAGCCCATGTGCCGCGTGACTATGGAATTCGCAAAAAGATTTGAACATCATTATCATGTTGAAAAGTCACAAGAGGATTGACAATATTATTAAAAAACTCCATAACATGGTAAATAAATTTATTTATTTTTTTATATAGTGGAAAAAATATTTTAATTTAGTTGTTAAATTAATAGCGAGCATAATTATCACTTATTATCATTATTCAAAGAAAATCATGTTATCTGGAATTATTGGCAATAGTGATAGAGATAGACTTTCACACCTAGGAAATATCCTTAAATCTTAAACATTAACTCATTTCCTTTAGTCCAAAAATATAAATTCTTAACTAAACAAAAATAAATTATAAAACATGCTTCGGAGTCTTATACTAAATTTATTATAGGCAAAAACATTTTCCTATATTGTTCACTATTGATATAGTTATTTATATTATTAGGATGAATTAAAAAGTAATTGAATAAGTATATATATTTATTAAAACTAATAATAATAAATCATACTTTTAATAATATTCTCCACAAACATCATAATAATAAGTGATGAAAGCTTAAATAATAATAATAATTAATTGTATATGAATAAAAAGTAATGTATAATTTTATTTATAAAATGTTGTTTTTTTTCAATAAAAAATTAGTATAAATTTAATTTAGATGTATTTTTCGAATTTTATTTAAATTCTCTCAAAAAAAAATAGAATTATAAGTTTGAATTATGGTTATTTGTAAATTGGAAAGTTTCCATAGTTCATTCCAATTAAATTTTTAAAAACATCTGAAATAATAATAATAAACAAGAAATCACAATATAACCCAAATTATACCTCAATCCAAAACCAAAATAATTTATTAGCTAGACTATATCCCCATATATATATAATATATATATATTATAAATATATATATATATATATATATATATATATATGCATAAATATTTTCCAAATATTATTTTTTTAATTTGTTGGTAATTAATATAATAACAATATATTCAAATATGTTATTTTTAATTCTTATAATTAATAATAACCATTAAATTGTAAAGCATTACATGTTTTTTACATTAAGGTATATATAGTTGAATCGTTAAAAATGTTATGTAAGTTAGGAGTGTACTTAATTAAATCTAACTATACACGCATGAGCTTGCATAGCATTCAATATATTATGTAATAAACTAATAATAATAATAATCTAATTTTAAGCTCATGGCCAAGTGAGACACCATATTAGTGTATGAGACTTCCTTATTTATTGAACAAGAGACCCTTCTCCTAATAAATTGGTGTATAAGACCTCATTATTTGTTGGACAAGAGACCCCTCTCTCTATATATTTTACTGCTAAAATCTACAAAGATGTACATGTTGGTTTGTTGTGGGATGGAGACAATTGTACCTCTTGGTTTGTTGTGAGATGGACAAGGGACCCCTCTCCTTATAGATTTGATTGTTAAAGCCTACGGAGGTGTACATATTGTCCTCCTGTGGGGTCCCTCTTGGGATGGAAGTACATGTTGGTATCTCGTGGGATAAAAGTTAGTGTGCCTAAGGACACCTAGGCCCTTAATAAGTCACACACTATTGGTACAGATAGCTAATTAACTTGCCTACACTAAATCATTCCAATGAGTTACTAATTTTCATAGCTTAAATTTACTAAATTATAAATACCCTACCTCCTTTGGATTGAAACTTGTGACCTCTTATAAGAAAACACCTTCAATATTATACTCACTAACAAATATTAATATTTTTGTTTTTCAATATTACAAACATGCATATCACCTATAATCAACAGACATTAACTCAAATGAGCACCAATGCTCTTGTTGGGATCTCTCCTCAAGCAAACTCCTTGCCCCTCTCTCTCATCATCATATCTGACTAATAATAATCCACCAAGGGCATCTCACTACTTTTTATTGTTGGTTATTATATGTTTTTTGCATCAAGTGTTATAATGGATTGACAACTATGCCAGTGGGTTAATGATATGCTATTGTGGAGCACATTTTTGTACTTTTGTTTGGATCTATTTCAAAGTCAAATAGAGGCAGTTGGTTTGTAAGCATTTTTGCTAGTTACCTTGTTTTGCATTGGCTCAGGGTAGTATTGTCTTTGTAACTTTAACCTCACAACGGTGTCTATGTTGTCACCCCGGATTGAAGACATGATTTTCTAGGTTATTTTTTTTATATAAAGAGCTAACATTATAATATCTTTTATCATTAATAAAAATATATTAACAAAACTTAAAAATTATAAAATCTTTCATCATTAATAAAATTTTATAAACAAAACTTAAAAGTTATAATATCTTTTATCATTAAAAAAAATCTATTTGACAAAACTTAAAGTTTATATATATAATATAATATATATATATATAATATATATATATATATATATATATTACCATATTCCCTTAATATTAATCTTTCAACATAAACACTCCAACCTACAAAACATTTAATAAAAAAATTAATAATAATTTATGGCAAATTACTCACTGCATTTTAGTAATTTTGAGTATTTTACTTTTCTAACAATTATCATTATTACATTTTCAATGTTGTACTTACTAATAAGGGAGTTGTCTATAATGCGGCGGAAGAAATTGAGGTTAAATCTTGATTTGTTGCAGTTTTTAACTGGTTTTTTAACTGCATATTTGGATTCAGCACCCTGGAAAACCCTGGGGCGCTTTGATTGTGCAGAAACTAGCGATCAAACTTGTGATTCCAATAAATTGCTGCCGGATTTTGACAGGTAAAACCCACCGGAAAAGCTTTCTAAAAATCGCATTATAGACAACTGCCCTAACAAGTGATAATATTCATTTTTTTTTCTATTTCTGATAATTAATTTTCTTTTCTTATTATTTGTGCCTGTATTTCTTTAATGCTAGTATTCTAGCTATAAACACCTCAACATAAATAAATAAATAAAATATTTAATAAAAATTATGGAAAATTATCAACCCGTTTTACTGATTTCAACGCTCCACCTTCCTAACAATTACCATTATTCCTTGCCTCTGTCCTACAAACCACCCGTGCTCCTTTGTCTTTTTCCTTATCATATATCTCCATTTTCCCTTTGGTATTATTCGTCCTTTTTCACAATTACCACTTATTCCTTTCTTTGAAGCTACAAACCGACCCACCGACAGTAGCAGCGGCCATTATGGATTTCGTGAGGCTGGATGGTCCTTCAACCCCACCAGAATGAGTCACTGACGTGACAGTCATCTCAAATTCCATCCCATAAAACAGATATAAGAATATGATGATAAGACTAAAGAGATAAAGATAAAGGCAATGCCTTCTCAATTTCTACCTTGGATTCTCCCTTGCTTTTTGAAAAATCATAACACAGATTCTGTTTCTTTTCACAACAGTCTTGCAAGCAATGAGCTTCAAACACTCATGGCCCACTGGCAACTGATTACCTTTTATCTCTAGGATAATAGGTGACATTGGTGGATAATAGGTGACATTGGTGAAGATCCATAGAGCAGAACTCTGTAATCCATATTAAAAAAAACCTCTCTAATCCATAGACAATTTTTTTAGAGTCATGACTCTAGGTAAGCCAACTCAACCTAAGGAGCCTGACTATGATAAACCCATGAAAAATTAAACCCAACTCAGACTTGATTGAATTTCAACCGACTAAACTACTCGTCCAGTGAATTTCAACCAACTAAGCTACCCATAAAGTTCTCAGTAATCCATAAACTTACAATACCTTTGTGTCCTTTTCCTGCCCTTGTGTCTTTTTCTTGAGTAAAGCTGTTCTGCAAAAATAAATAAATATTTATATAGATATATTATCTGGCAAAGTCCTACTTTGGGGCCCTCCTGAAAATTTCGGCGCAGTGTTTGTAATCCTTCCTTTCTGTGTGGGAACAATACCAGCCGGGGTTTACTTTTGCACCGCTAAGACTCAGCGACTGCTTTTGTGTGCTTTTCTAACCCTGCAAACACAGTTAGGTATCTCGGACCAGAATCGATCCATTGCTTCAGTCTCTGATAGATTTGGCTTAATTAATGTAGGTTAGTAGCTGAACCCTGAGCTCTCCACAAGAAACTGCTTCTCTTCTCGTCTCTTCTGCAGACATCAAGTTCTTGGCACCGGACTGACTGAGCAGTGAGCATTGAAACTTGTTTGAAGAGTAAAGAGAAAAAAATTCTTGCTACATACCAACAAGGATGAGGTTATCAGGCATCCTCATAATTATTTTGGTTGTGGCTTTGGACGTGGCCGCTGGAATCTTAGGAATCCATGCATACACGGCTCAGAACCAGGTAATATCTCAACCATTCTGTTTCATTTTTTATATATCAACCGTTCTGTTTCATATATATTAGGGTGACATACATACTAAAGGGTTATATATACATATATGTGTGCAGGTGAGGCAACTACATTTATTTGTATTTGAATGCAGAGAGCCTAGTCACGAAGCATTCAAGCTGGGAATAGCTGCTGCTTCACTCTTGTTAATTGCCCACATAATTGCCAACGTAGCTGGGGGTTGTATTTGTTATGGATCCAGGGATGACCTCAGAAATTCTCCAGTCAACAGGCAAATTGCTGGGATATCTCTCATGCTTTCATGGTACACTATATAACCTCTTCCTCTTTTGATGAAAAGTCTGCTTGAAAATTCAGAAGGGTGAGAGGTTTTTTTGTGTCTGATTTTAAATTCACATTTGGGTTGAAATTCAAATGTAAAGGATAGGGTTTATACACCTTCCTTCATTTAAAGTTTTAATAATCAAATTATTGAGCTAAGAAAATTTTGGTTAAATTTTTAAGAATAAACTAAATATTTTATACTTAATTTAAGTTTTAGTAGTTAAATTATTGAGCTAAGAAAGACTCAGCTGAATTATTATAGGTTTATTTTTATATTATAAAAAAAGACTTCCCTATATTAAAATATACAATATATTCATACACCAATTCGATGTGTAACTTAATTATAATTTTAAAAGAATAAATATAATTATTAATTATTAGCTAATTTATATATAATATAATAACTTATATTATTAAGGAGGTTTAGACTTCTGTGATTCATTAAGTTGTTAAATGAGAGATTAATAAAAAAAACCATTGTCGACGGTTTTCAACCAACCAGTGTGGTTCATCGTGAGGAAGATGAACCACACTGGTTGGTTCTAAATGCGTCGACAAATAATTTTTTTATATGATTTTGCCGAAATTATTCTCTTAACAAAACTTTATATTTATCAATATCATAATTTTATACTAATTTGATTAAAAAAAAACTTCATCGGCCAATTTAAGGTTTAATTTTAACTAAACTCGAAAAATAAATTATAAAATGTTCTTTCATATATATATTGGAAATAATGTATAGCTTTGTATTGATGTGTGTGACAGGGTCATTTTAGGAATAGCGTTTGGATTACTGCTACTTGGAGCCAAGTACAACAACCATTCCGGGGAACACTGTTCTCTGAGTCGCCATAAGTTCTTGTGGATGGGAGGAGTACTGTGCTTTGTTCATGCTGCAATTATTGCTGCATATTATATTTCAGCCACTTCACCTATCATGCCAAATAGGGATATCAAAGGACTGTCCATGGCTGAAAGAGGAGGAGGGTAATTTTATCAAAGATCCATCCAGCTTCGACTTTCCACTTTGTTTTCTGCATATTTCTTGGAGCATAAGTTTTGTAAAATCCAAAAAACATGACTTCCCAATCCTGTTTTGATAGCTTTTGGGATAAAATCTTAATTGGATTAATGTTCATATTCATTGCTTAATTGCTAAAATGATTTATGAAGATTCCGTTGCTATGTTTCATGTATAACAGTACTTCACAGATTGTCATATGGCATGTCATTTTAATCTGATTGTAGATTCCAGTCATCCCAAGAGTATTACAAAATCATTAATTAATGGCACTACTAAATACTATTCCATACACGAAGATCATAAGCAAAAGCATCAAAAGTGAAAGATAACACAGCAACCCTTCAACATAGCAGAAGAATCAAAGTAAAAGCTAACACCTTTAATGTAAAAAATCCTATTCAGGCTTGACTTTGAATCTTTAACTTTTTATTTAATATAAATTTATCTTTATATATTTTTTATAAGGGAATAATAGGTAATGTCTTAAAAGATTTATAATTTTAAGATTAATTTAAAAATTATAATCGAGAATTATTAAAATTTTAATTTATATTAAAATGATTAAATTTTAAGTAGGTGTGATTATATCAGTGTTAATGTACTGGATTTTATTAGAATTCTGTAGTTAAGCTCCAAGGGTTAGCTCAACCAGTAGAGTTTCTGGTGTTAAGTGCCTCATTCATCAGGAGGTCATAGGGTCAAAGGGTCAATTCTCCTCCACGCCCTTGGGGTTAGGCCCTATGGGGTTGTATTTGATCAATGGGTCAATTCTCCTCCACACCCTTGGGGTTAGGCCCTACGAGCTTGATCTCCCTAGATTTTCCTATGTGAAAAAACAAAATTAAATTTTAAGTAAATAATAAAGATTTAAGTGATAAAATGGAATAAGTTTAATAGTTAGAATTATGTGTTTTTTTTAATAATCATTGTGATGAGGAGAAGAATCTTTTATTATCTCATAGAAAAAGAAAAAAAACTTAGATACCAATTTAATATTAAATTTCACTTTAATTCTAAATTTACTATTATTATTATTATAACTTCTTACTCTAGCTTTGAGGGTTAGCTTAATTGGTAGAGGTCTTGTTGCTAAAGCACCTTGTCATTGGAAGGTCACAAGTTCAATTCTCCTCATCTCCCTCGAGGTTAGACTCGGATTAGTTTGGTCGAGGTCAAGGGGGCTTAGTTGATAGAGGTTATGTTGCTAAAGCACCTTGTCGTTGGGAGGTCACGGGTTCAATTTTCCTCATCGCCCTTGGGGTTAGACTCAGATTAGTTTGGTCCAGGTCGAGGGGTCTGGTCCCTTCAGGTGGACCTACCTTGATTTTCCATGAAATAAAAAAATTAACCTCATGCTCCAAATTATTAAATATTAAAACAATATATATCCCCATATTCCATGCTCTTATCAATTTAATAATACTCCAAATTCTTAAGCAATAAAATAACATGCATCTCTTATTCCAAGCTCTCATTAATTCAATAATGGTAATGAGTGTTATCTTAATGTCAAGAAGATTCCAATGATTTGGATATTGTTGGGACGTCAAAGGTTTGAGGGGGGGGGCCTTCCACCTCGTCACCTCCCACAACATTTAAAAGAGGGGGTGGTGTGGCTAGCTTACCTCATGCAATACAAATGTGAATCATTACCACTATATTCATTACCATGTCCAACCTTTCTCTGATTGATTGTTTGCAAGGGGATACCTTGCTGTCTAGCTTTTTTGGTGTGCATGGGATCCCACCACCCCATCACCTCCCACAGCATTTAAGAGAGCAGGTGGCGTGGCTATCCCGCCTCATGCAATACAAATGCAAACAATTCCCATTATAGTCATTACCATGTCCAACATTTCTATGTTCAAGTATTTTGCAAGGGGATATTGTTCTCTAGTTTTTTTGGTGTGCTTGGGCTCCCCCCTTACCATAGGTGGGACAATTCTCTTGACCATCTAACAGTGAAGGGTTTTGGTGTGGCAAAAAAAATGCAGATCCATGGCATAATTCGTGAAATTTTTCTCATACTTGACCATTTGTCTTTGGTAATGGAGTTGAAGTACCTACATCTACATGCAAAACAAATTTGCTTTGTGTCGAGACGAACCAAATGAAAACAATTGTTGTCGGGTAATGGTCTAGAGATAGGTTCTAGGCATTCAAAGCTTGCACATTTCAAGACTCTGCTAATTTCTCTCAAACTAAATGTTTTAGGAGATGCTGGTGTTATCTTGTCTTTAGTGCACACGATTTCATGAGTCCAAGTTCAATGGGATAAACATATCAAGGTATTTTCTTACTCTTCTAGCTCATTTATTTTCTTCTCTGGTTATGTTACTCTATGGTGTAAGCTTGGTGACTATGTTTTAATTTCTGTTGGGGTGGGTTACAGTTTGCATTATAGTGTCTCCTGGCTATCACATGACCCTACCAACAATATTACATCTACTGTTTTGTTTTATTACTCCTTTGTCTGTTGTCTTAGGTCACCCAAGATTCCCATAACTCTTTGGTTTCTCCTTTGTTTGGCTTTCCAAACCCCATTCTTCTCAATCTTGGGCTATTGTGGGAAAGATTTCTTGCCTAGATAATGCTTTTTTGGTGCAATATGCATCGAAATCGAATGCACAGCCACCAAGGAGCTAGGGGCAAAGGCCCCCAGGGCAGGCCATATGCCGAAGCCTATGCCCAAGAAGTTGCAGCCATCTCACATTCTGTTATGCCCCCGAAATTTTCAAAGAAATTTGCCAACTCAAAGCCCTCACTACTAATGACTGTCAAGCTTATTCTAATTTAGAAATCCTAGAGAAGGTAGCCAATTGGGTTCCCAACCTGGGCCATACCAAGGGAAGGCAAATCTAGTACCTAAACTCCATCATCCTCCATTGACAGATGAAAACTCTTCTAGGCAAGGTCTTAAAGAAGAAGCATGAAGACTGCAACGATATCATCTCTTCCATAAATGAAATCAGGTGGGTGCAGCGATATCAGCACTCATGTCTAGCTAGTTTGGATTCCCATCTAGCTCACCTTGAAAGTCATCTTCACTGTGAACACAAACCTCCTACTCCTCTCAGTACAAGCCCTCGAGACCTAGCTTCAATCACCTTCACTTCTTTATGTAGTCCTATACATGGTAGTTTTAGTAATTTCAAGTATCATATGTTTTTATTTTGTTATACTTGAATTTCAGTTAACAGACAACAAATATGGTTTATGTGATATCCCCAGACCATGTAAATATTTAAATTACTTCAGATCATACAGACTTTTTATTTTCTGAGTTATAAAAACTATTTTTGGAATTTAATTATTTTTATTAAATTAAAACAATAGTTATTAGTAAATATTATTTTACTTGCTAATTAGATAGAAGGACAGCTACCTGTCCCTAACCGATTTCTTGAGGATTTAATTCAAGAAGATCAATAGGGTAGGGGTATCTGAGATAAGGAAAATTGAATAAGAGATGAAGGAAAAAAATCTGTGTTGATAGGTCAGATAGACCTTCCAGTGGCTATGTTTGGTTTGGACCAGATAGTTGAGCTTCTAATATTTAAAGAAGGAAGATTCCTAAATCAGGAACAGCTCGGGGGTAGACTAACTGTGATAGTAGTATCAATGTTGGAGGAAAAACAACAAGTATCGGGGTCTAGTGCTGGATCGAATCTATCAACTAGAGAAATTCCAGATAAGTAGAAGGCACTCGCAGTAAATAAGTAGGAAATTTGAATTTACAGTTTTCTAGTTAATCTATGCTTATTGATAGTTGAACAAAGCAGGACTAGTATTAGTTATTTTAAACTTATACTTATTGATATTTAAATATAAGTATGTCTGGTAAATGGTAAGTAGTAGAGAAATGTTGAACTTAGTCAAATTAGTTTAATAGCTTACAGTCCTTACAGTATTTAGTGAAAATACATATATTCTCCAATGCTCATGGAACATTCTGTAGTATAACGGAAATAATTAAGTTGGATTGAGTTTAGGCAAGTACGCCCTATAGCAAAGATTTTTAAAAAGAAATAAGCAGAGAAACGTTAAGGCCTGTGCTATTTATAAAGTCAATATCAACATATAAGTATTATTACCCATGATTGAGAAACTGCCAAAACTCTGTATAACCTGGTTACTTAAGGAGGACTATAGTGGGAAATAAAACTCTAACATAACAGTTAATATTCCATATACATTTAATAAATAAGCAGTGAAAGGATTTCCATACTAAGTAATAGAAAGATTTTCCATACTGTGAGATGACTGAAAACTCTAAATAAAATAGTGACATTTCCTTATAAAAATCAATTAAATTAACTAGCAAATCACTTGAAGAAGGAATAGAATGACCAGAAATTGTTTACAAGAAGTTCTATTTACTTTCTCATGGGATCTAAAGACAACAAGATACACATTTATAAATCTTAATTAAGGAATTTCGGGTCATGGTCAATGAGTTATAGAACCTCGACTGGACCACACACACACACAAGAAATTCCGCAAACTACCTACACAGATCTAGAGCAGATGAAGCAAATAATCGCTAATAACATTGAAACCCTCATTTTTCTAAAAGCTCATAAGTGTATTAAAACCTTCATAGAGTACAGAGAGACGCTAAAAGAGTTTATCAGATAAATCTGCCATGCAAGCCATAGCCTGTCAAAGTCTCTTATCCGAGAATACAAAGAAAAAAAATAAAATTCAGGGTTGGGTCGGGAGATAACCCCACCTTTAAACATTATACGATAGATGTTTGGTGACACCAATTGAAAATCCTAAATGCAGAGACGGTTAGTTATGCCATAGCATAACCCTCTTAAGAACCTAACCCTTCGGCTATCAAAGCCCCTTAAAAGAACAAACTTAATAAAATAACTGGTGGTTTTGCCCGAACGATAGTGTCGCGGCCAGGAGAAGGAGATGAGACAAGTTTTGAAGCCCCTCCAAAATCTTGGGCCCCCTTAAAACAACCATTCCACCTAAAAGAAAGTAACAGAATTAGAAAACCTGAACATTAAGTCAAATTTACATTCAAATGAAGAAATAGAAAGCTTAAAATTTATAGTTCTTACCAAGAGACGGAGTTGTAGGTAGAAACCCTCCTCCCTTTGGAATGCGAGCACGGGAAAGACATTTTGTACCAATCAAGAGAACCGACATCAAGAGAAGATACGTATGAATTCTCATACAGAACGACAAAATATTTAGCAAAGGATCAGAGACAGTCGAGCTATCATAGGTCAGAGCGAAACCCTTCTCTTAGCAGTTGAAACCTTTGTTGAAATGAAAGAAAATGGAGAAATGTCATCCAACACCAAAGGAATATAAATCGGAGACTCTTCTCTGTCGTTTGATCACATCAATGACTTGGGACTGTCGATAAGGAGCTCCATCCAAAGATGACAACAATACAATACTACATGAGTAAATACATCGCATCTCGGTTGAATCCCACAGCTACAACATTAACGCCGCATATGTGCAGGACAAATAGAGTCATAAACATCATAGCTAAGTCATTACAAGTAGTAAATGACTTTTGTCCACATTGGGATATGGTATGCTAGAAATAGTCATAAGCTCGCCGATTAAACTAAATACGATCTTGCATTTTAATGTTGGGTTAAAAACAAACCATTTTATTGATATTTATTTTAATGTTGGGTTGATAAATATAATCCATTATGATGGTATATTATAAGGATATGTTCAATTTAATATTTTGACAGAAAATTAAAAGTAACAATATAGTTTAGTTTCGTATCAGAGTGCCTTCATATATATAAATAAAAATTGTATGCATAATGACCTATCAAGTTCGGTGGTAATTATTGCCAAATGTTCTTATGTTATTAAATTTTTTTTATTTTTTTTATATAATGGGTAGATGTGTGGCATATGGTATCAAAGCGCTCCGGTTTCCAAACTGAGACCTCACAAATAAAGAAATAACAAACTCGGTAATATGGATGTAGTAAGCAGGGAGCAGTTAGCATGAGAAGAACTGGGAATTTACCACCCAAATTCGTAATGGGAACATGACCCGCATCATTTCAGGAAGGCAATCCTGATGTTTGGGTACAATTGGGCGATGAGTCGCGGAATACCAATATAGATATCATGGTGACGATACAAGAATTGAAGGATGAGATGGCTCATTTACGAGCAGACAATGAAAAACTGATGCAGGAATAGGAAAAAATTATGAAGAGCCTATCTGATAGACAGAATCATCAACCACTAGTCCCTAGCCCTGAACATAGAAATATGATAGGGGAACAAGAGTTTCGAATAGAGGATGTGGAAACAGAAGGTGGTGAAGAAAATCATGAAGAAGAATTAGATAACGTGTCAAATCACAAGACACGGAAAAGGCAGAAAGTGGAACTTCAAGGGGAATTCTGAAAAATGAAGCCTCCTCCCTTTGATGGTGAAAAGGAGGAAGTGGCAGAAGCATGGCTCATAAATATGAATAAGTATTTCCAGTTGTACGAATATGACCATAATATGAAGGCTCGTTTGCTATTTTCCATCTACAAGGAAAAGCCACATTGTGGTGGGAGGAAGTAAAAATTGTTCGAGGAGTAAATGAACAAAGCATAACCTGGGAAAAATTTCAAAGATATTTTAAAGAAAAATATCTAACAGAGAGATTTTATGATGAAAAATCAAAATATTTTAATGATCTTCGGTTGGGCCAAATGTCTATGGATGAGTTCATAACAAAGTTTGCGTCATTACTTCAGTATGTCCCTTACATACGCGAAGAAAAAGCAAAGGTGCAATAGTTTATCAGTAGTCTTCTAATGGTCATGAAAGAACAACTGGAGTTTGACAACCCAAAAATCGTGGACAAAGCTATTCGTAAGGCACAAATCTGCTACCAGCAAAACAAACCAAAGGGAGATAAGAGCAAGAGATGGACTAATAAAACGGGAAGTAAATTTTTTCCCAGTCACAAGGGAATAAGAGCCCAAGCAACAAGGAATCATATAAAGATCAAACTAACCGAAATTTTAATAAAAATTAGCCTATATTTAAAGTACCAGGAGAAACCAAGGTTAATGAGCAAGCTGGCAGAACTGAAGCAGAATTAACCAATAGACCCCCTGTACAGTGTTGGGGATGCGAAGGCCCGCATTATGTCAAAAAATTCCCACATCGCAAAGGAGCTGATCAGATTTCACAAATACAAGAAGCTTCCACATTGGGAGAAGTAGAAAGAAGCCTCCCTAAAATTAATGCCGCCCTTAAAGATCATCAGGTAGAATTTCAGCTAACCATGGTCGAATTTGAAGGTAAACTTTTTGACTGAACTATATCTATTTTAATTGATCCTAGAGCTACCTTGAGTTATATTAGCCCCAAGATCATGGAACAATGTAAATTGCAAGCTGTAAAGTTTAAAAATCTCGAGTTAGTACAACTAACCACAGGAGCAAAAAGAAGAGCTTTGTCCAAAGTCAATGATTGCCCTCTAATATTAGCTAACCAGTCCATCATGGAAGATTTGAATGTGTTACCCTTGGGGTCATACAACATCCTTATAGGTGTGGACTGGATGGGAAAACATTGGTCCCTTATTAACTATAAAACCAAAACCATTAATTTCCAGGACGAGAAGGGAGAAAGACAGGAAATTCATAGTATTCTAAAACCTCTGCAAATAAGACCTGTAATAGCTTCCCAATTATAAAAATACATCAGAAAGGGCTGCCAAATTTATGCAATACAAGTAGGTTATGCTGACTCTAAGGATAAATCTGTTTCTTTAGAAAATATACCAGTGGTACAAAATTTTCTGGATTTTTTCCTGAGGAAATCCCGGGCCTATCCCCGAAAAGAGACATAGATTTCACCATTGAGTTAATTCCGAGAGCTTCCCCAGTATCCCGAGCCCCTTACATATGAGCATATTGGAGCTAACAGAATTGAAAATGCAACTACAAGAGCTGCTTGATAAAAGAATATATTTGCCCCTGTGTGTCCCCTTGGGGAGCTCCAGTACTTTTTTTTAAGAAAAAATATGGAACATTGCAAATGTGCATGGATTACCATCAATTAAACAAGTTGGCCATTAAGAATAAATACCTCATATAGATGAGTTATTTGATCAAGTAAAGGGTGCAACTATATTCTCAAAGATTGACCTCCACTCAGGCTATCATTAGATCTGGATAAAGGAGGAGGATATAGAAAAAACGGCATTCAAAACTTGTTATGGACATTATGAGTTCATAGTGCTACCTTTTGGGTTTACTAATGCCCCAGCAACCTTCATGCATCTCATGAACATATATTTCATCAATACTTAGACAAATTTGTGTTAATCTTTATTGATGACATATTGATCTACTCTTGGAGCATAGAAGAACATAAGGAGCATCTCCATAATGTTCTACAGGTCCTAAGAGGATACAAAAAATGTGACTTCTTTAAGGAACAAATCCAATACTTGGGACATATCATCACCAAGAATGGGATCACAGTAGATCCAAACAAAAGATGTAGCTGACATAAGATCATTCATGGGCCTAGCTGGATATTATAGGTGATTTGTGGAAGGTTTTTCTAGGGTGGCACCTCCTATTACCTCTCTACAAAAGAAAGGAAAAGCCTTTAGGTGGACCCCCAACTATCAAAAGAGATTTGATCAGCTCAAGCATCTCCTTACCTTTGTACCTATCTTAAGCATTGTTGATCCCAATAAAGAATACGTGGTTTGCACAGATGCTAGAAAGGATGGTGTAGGTGGCATATTAATGTAAGAAGGTAGGGTTGTTGCCTATGAGTCTAGAAAGCTTAAAGAGTGTAAACAAAAATATTGGCATACGACTTAGAACTGGCAGTGGTAATTCATACCTTAAATATGTGGCGATATTACTTGATGGGTAAGAATTTCTTGTTAATGACTGATCATCATAGTCTAACAAACTACTTCAGACAGCCCACTTTAAATGTTAGGCAAGCCCGTTGGGTAGATTTCCTAAGTGAATTTGATTTTGAAATCAAACATTTGAAGGGAAAGGAAAACCAGGTTGTGGATGCCTTAAGTCAAAAGGTAAATTGATTATATGAAATTTATTTCAGTGAATCATGAACAACTTTCTATGAGGAGATTCGTGAAACAGTCATGCAAGATTCAGAGTATAAACATTTATAGCAGCAAGCAAATATTTTGAATAGCCATGGACAACAATTGGGATATGAGGTAAATTCATAAGGATTTCTGATTTATAGGAAAAGGTTATATGTGCCTAACCTGAAACAACTTAAAAATTTAATTTTAGATGAATATTATAATATTTCTTATGTAGGCTACCCAGATGCCAAAAAATGATTTATGCCCTGAGAAATGAATTTTTCTGGCCTGGTATGAAGAAGGAGGTAGCAAAATATTTAGCCAAATGTCTGGAGTGCCAGCAAATAAAAGCTGAGAACCAACACCCAATAGGATTACTCTGCCCTTTTCCTATTCTAGAATGGAAATGGGAAACCATATCCATCAACTTCATTATCAGACTGCCTAAGTCAAAAAATAAAAATGACTTCATTATGGTGGTAGTGGACAAGTTGAGCAAATCTGCTCATTTCATACCCATCCAATCAACTTATAAAGTGGTACAAATTACTAATATCTTTATGCAAAACCTTTTTTAATTACATGGAATACCCAAAATGATCATTTCCGACCGTAATGTGAAATTTGCATCAGCCTTTTGGAAGGCCCTTTTTGAAGGATTGGGCACACAACTACAGTTCAGCACTGCATATCATCCTCAAACAGATGGACAGATGGTGTGAGTAAATCAAGTAGTTGAAGACATGTTGAGAACTTATGTGATGCAACAACCATCAAAATGGGAGGACTACTTGCACTTGGTAGAGGTTTCCTATAGCAATGGATACCATACATCTTTACATATGAGTCCCTTCGAAGTGCTACACGAGCGTAAGTGTCGGACACCCTTGTGTTGGAGTGGTCTAGAGGACAAGTTGATGTTAGGGCCAAATATGTTAGAGGAAATGGAGGAGATGGTGAAAAAGGTACAGGCCAATTTGAAAGTCGCTAAGGACCAGCAAAAGAACTTTGCTAATCGGAAAAGAAGCTTCCGAGAATTTCAAGTAGGATTTCATGTTTACATTCGAGTGTGAGCCAAGAAAAGCACCTTGCAATGGACTCGATGTGCTAAATTAGCACCCCGATTTTGTGAGCCTTTCCAAATTTTAGCTCAAATTGGACCAGTGGCTTACCAGCTTGCCTTACCTAGCCACATTCGTGTGCACAATGTTTTTCATGTTTCTCTACTTGAGAAATACATTTATGATGCTAAACACGTAATCAATTGACAGTACATTCAGGTAAAATATTCAGTAAGTTTCTCGTTTAAATACAAATTTATTAAAAAAGTTGATTGATGGAACGTATAGGTCGAACCTCTGGTTATACTCGATCGAAGAGAAATAACGTTGCGGAAACAAATTATCACCCAGGTTAAAGTGTAATGGAAACACTATGGGCTGGAAGAGGCCACCTAAGAAGATGAGCAGTTTATGAGGGAGACCTTTCCGGAATTATTTTCAAAGAGAAAACATCAGGATGATGTTACATCTTGGGGCAGAGATGTGATATCCCCAGACCATGTAAATATTTAAATCATTGCAGATCAAACAGACTATTTATTTTCTCGGTTATAAAAACTATTTTTGGAATTTAATTATTTTTATTAAATAAAACAACAGTTATCAGTAAATATTATTTTACTTGCTAAGTAGTTAGAAGGACAGTTACCTGTCCCTAACTAATTTCTTGAGGATTTAATTCAAGAAGATCAAGAGGATAGGGGTATCTGAGATCAAGAAAATTGAAAAAGAGATGAAGAAAGGAAATTTTGTGTTGATAGGTCAAACAGACCTTCTAGTGGCTATGTCTGGTTTGGACCAGATACTGAGCTTTTGATATTTAAAGGAAGGAAGGTTCCTAAATTAGGAACAGCTCGAGGGGAGACTGACTATGATAGTAGTCTCAAGGTTGGGAGGAAAAATAGCAAGTAGCAGGGTCAAGTGTTGGACTGAATCTGGCAACTAACGAAATTCTAGATAAGTAGAAGACTTTCACAGTAAATAAGTAGGAAATTTGAATTTACAGTTTTCTAATTAATCTATGCTTATTGAGAGTTGAACAAAGCAGGACTGGTATTTGTTATTTTAAACCTATATTTGTTGATAGTTACATATAAGTATGCCTGGTAAATGGTAAGTAGCATAGAAATACTAAACTCAGTCATATTAGTTTAATAGGTTACAGTCTTTACCGTATTTAGTGAAAATAGATATATTCTCCAATCCTCATGGAACATTTTGTAGCATAACAGAAATAATTAAGTGGGACTGAGTTTAGGCAAGTATGCCCTATAGAAAAGATATTTAAAAAGAAATAACAGAGAAACGTTAAGGCCTATGCTATTTATAAAATCAATATCAGCATATAAGTATTATTGCCCGTGATTGAGAAACTGCCAAAACTCTGTATAACCTGGTTACTTAAGGATGACTGTAGTGGGAATCAAAACTCTAACATAACAGTTAATATTCCATATATAGTTAATAAATAAGCAGTGAGAGGATTTCCATACTAAGTAATAGAAAGGTTTTCCATACTGTGAGATGACTGAAAACTCTAAATAAATTATTGACATTTCCTTATAACAGTCAATTAAATTAACTACAAAATCACTTGAAGAAGGAATACAATGACCTAAAATTGTTTACAAGAAGTCCTATTTACTTGCTCAGGGATCTAAAGACAACAAGATACACATTTATAAATTGTAATTAAGGAATTTCCGGTCACGATTGATGGGTTATAAAACCCCGACCGGACCACACACACAGAGGAAATTCCGCAAACTACCTACACATGTCTAGAGCAAACAAAGCAATAATTGCTAATAACATTCAAACCCTCATTTTCCTAAAAGTTCATAAGTATATTAAAACCTTCATAGAGTAAAGAGAGAAGCTTAAAGAGGAGCTTAGATAAATCCATCATGCAAGCCATAGCTTGTCAAAGTCTCTTATTCGGGAATACAAAGAAAAAAAATAAAATTCAGCGTTGGGTCGGGAGATAACCCCACCTTTAAACATTATACAATATTTGTTCGGCAATGCCAATTGAAAATCCTAATTACAGAGACAATTAGTTATGCCATAGCATAACCCTCTTAAGAACCTAACCCTCCAGCTATCAAGACCCCTTAAAAGAACAAACTCAATAAAATACCTAGTGGTTTTGCCCGAACGATAGTTCCATAGCTAGGAGAAGGAGCTGAGACAAGTTTCGACACCCCTCCCAAATCTTAGGCACCCTTAAAACCACCATTCCACCTGAAAGAAAGTAACAGAGTTAGAAAACCTGAACATTAAGTCAAATCTACATTCAAATGAAGAAACAAAAAGCTTAAAATTTATAGTTCTTATCCAGAGATGAAGTTGTGAGTAAAAACCCTCCTCCCTTCGGAATGCAGGCATGGGAAAGACATTTTTTTACCTGTCAAGACAACCAGCGTCAAGAGAAGACACATATGAATTCTCATACAGAACGACAAAACATCTAGTAAAGGATTAGAGACAATCAACATACCATAGCTCGGAGCAAAACCCTCCTCTGAGCAGTTGAAACCTTCGTTGAAATGAAAGAAAATGGGGAAATGTCATCCAATGACAAAGGAATAAAAATTGGAGACTCCTATCTTTCGTTCAATCACATCGATGACCGGGCACCGATGATGAGGAGCTCCCTACAAAGATGACAACAATACAATACTACAGGAGTAATACACTGCATCTCGGTTGAATCCCATAGCTACAACATTAACGCTGCAAGTGTGCAAGACTGTTGGAGTCATAAACATCATAGCTGAGCCATCACAGGTAGTAAATGACTTCCATCCACCTTGGGATATGGTATGCTGGAAATATTCATAAGCTCACCAATTAAACTAAATACGATCTTTCATATTAAGGTTGGATTAAAAACAAACCATTGTATTGATATTTATTTTAACATTGGGTTGATAAATATAATCCATTATGATGGTATATTATAAGGATATGTTTGATTTAAGATTTTGACAGAAAATTAAAAGTAACAATATAGTAAGGTTTGTATCAGAGTGCGTTCATATATATAAATACAAATTGTATGTGTAATGACCTATCAAGTTCAGTGGTAATTATTGCCATTTTTTATTTTTATTTTTGATAATGGGTAGATGTGTGACAATTTTCCCTCTATGCGCATTAAGATCAAATAATACATGAACTCTGATACTTTTATAATGTCTATTGAAATTTTGAAGAAATACAAACTTAATTCACATTTAAAAAATTAAATAAATAAGTCCACGTGGTATTGGATAGATGGTGATCAAGTGCTCTTTTAAGGCACTCCTTGATATGAAATCAGTGATTCAATTCCCCACCCCAATTGGAATGATATATAAACATGATAAAAATATAGTACAACTAAACTTAAAAAAAAACTATTTTCACAAAAAAAAATTCATCTATTTTAATAAAACCAAGATAAACCATCTATTACTTTTAAATTTATATTAAAACTAAAATTTTAAATTTTCAAATAATACCAATTGATAAATTTTAAAATTATTTTTCCCAAAAATCAAATATTTATAAACCCTAAATACCAATTTATATATTTTTAATAAATAAAAATACACAAAAGTCAAATATCTGTAAGGCCTAATAATGATAATGAGTCTTTACCATTATGTCAAGTCTTTATCATGATGTCCGAAAAGACTTAAAAGACTATTTTGACAAAAATGTTGATTATCTAGTACTTTTAACTTTACCATAAAGCTAAAAGTTCAAGTATTTTCAAATAAATATCAATTCATAAATTTAAAAATCATTTCTCCTAACATGTACATTTTTGTGAAGCCCTTAATTGTGGCATTTTGCATTTATGTATTGTAAAAGTTATCTTTAATATTTTGCTAAAATATATCTTTAATTTCAATTTCTTTTGTTATAAATAAAACTTATTTTTCCATTTTATGTTATTAAGATTATTTAACCATTTAATCCTAAGATGGTTAAATAAATAATAAAAAAAATAGCCATTCTATATAATTATTAAATTTTATATTTTTTACAAAATTTGAAGTTGGCTAGTTATTTATTTATTTTATTTCATTATGAATGACATTTTTATTAGCTTTAAAGTTTATTTTATTTATTTGTTAATCATGTTTTTTTTTTATGATTTATCATACAACATAAGCCTAGTCATAGCTAGGCTCTAGATAGGGGAAAAACCCATTTTTATAAGGAACATAATTATTTTAAAACTTTCCACATAATCTTGTCTACCTTGACATCTTTTTCAATATTTTCATATTTACACTTTTAGTTTCGGAAAACATAACACAATATGATACACCTTTTAAATTTAAACATTTTTTTTAATGTAATCTTTAAATAATTATATTTATTTGTTTTTATGTAATCTTTTGATATATATATGTTAAAAAATAATTATCTAAAATATCTTGTAATTTTAAAATAGATTTAAAAAAATTATCTAAAATATCTTACATTTTGGAAATAGTTAGGTAGGTGATAGGGAAAGTTTAATATTACAATATAATCATTATAAAAATAAAATAAAACATTTATATTATTATATAAAAATATTATTTATTAGAAATATAATAAAAAAAATGTGTAATTAAAGTAAAATTTCAATATTAAAATATAGATATAATTTATAAAAATATGAAATATTTTTTTTACATTTATAATAATATTAATAAAAATAAATAAATAAATTTAATTAACTAATAGTTTATAAAAATACAAAAACCTTATTCACTAATTTTCATTAGCTTGCATTGATATTAAATATTTATTGGTTTCATAAAATTTATAATATCATACTTTTTAGGAATAGATAAGAGTTTTTATATTAATAAATGTTAGATTAAGAGCTAGAATTTTTACATAAGTTTTTTGGTACAAAATTTATGATAACATTAGTCCTCTCAAAGCTAGCTCTAGGGTTGCAATTCTTTCCTCAGTTAAAAACATGACCATTGTAAGCTCTACAAAAAGACTTAAGTATGTAGCAAAATTTACATAATAACATAGGAAGTCGCATTTGCAAAAGGCACCACCCAAGGACTCGAACCTCAAGACTGAGCAACGACTTTGACCAACAACATCAAACCCCCTTAAGTGATGGGTTCATTTCCTTTCAACATTGGCACTAGAACTAGCACCTCTTGAAACCAGCTACACATTTCCAAACCTAGAGACCTCCAAAGCAGACATGCGAGCATAGAGTGAATGCACCTCCTCACGCAAACTTTCCACAGACTGCTCCATATCCATGTGGTGCCTAAGCAATTTTAGCTTTAGGAAGTGCTTAAAAGAACTCCTGTTCCTTTCTACCATGTCCTTCAGCTTCTGGATAGATACCAAGAGAACCTAAGAAGCATCCAAGATCTTATCAAGCACAAGGTTGGCATTAACATTCTTCGAAGGAGTCAGAGAATCTTCCATCACATACCAAATACCCAACAAGATGACATGCTCATAAGAATTCTTCCATCTTTTGAACATGGATGGATTAGAGACACATGAATAAAATGGGGAGCCGAGAATTCAATATATAGACAAGACTAGAACCTTGCCACAAGCCAAGCTATAAAAAAATCCAAGAGTCATCTCCCAAATCTCAACCGGGCGGAGAATTGACATTTGAAGGATGTCACATGACAACTGAATTAATTTCATTATTCTTGATAGTAGTATAGACTTTGCGGCCAAGGGGATCCACCATAGATCCCACCAAGAGAAAAATTAATAGACAAGACACCTAGCATTTGAAATCAATGAGATAACATGCCACTTGTAAATCGAATTAAAACACCAAGAAGGGGCCATAAAGATATGTGGCTGGAAAAGGAAAGGTCATTAAATCCCAAGGCCCTTCTACTTCTAGAGACGAGCCAAAGAACGAAAATTTCTTAAAGAAATCAGCCACGTATCTCATCCAAAAAAATTAGTTTCAATAATAGAATTAATTAACAAATGATTACTTCTTGGGATACCCAACATGACTAAGTTGTGGGAAAAATTACACTCACTCTCTTATGAATATATCTTAGGTAACCAAGACCTCTAAAGAATTGGAAAAGTGCTAATTCTATCATCCATTTTCGCGTTGGTTGGTCCTAAAGTGGAACCTTTCTTAACTAAAACATCAAGAGCTAAATTCAAATGCATATATATATAGAAGAGTTCCAATTTTTCAAACTCAGAAGTAAAGACAAGAATCCTATGATTCAGAAGAAAATCTGAGAATATTGCCCTCTTAGACTTAGTCATTGTGGAAATGACTAACATTAAGTCTCCAAAAACTAATAAAATAGAAAATTTTATTTCGATAGATATTTACGCTGTAAGGCGTCTCCCTTTGGGAACCATTCCCCGAAATGCCACCGTGTACAAATCTACACCATTAAATAGAATGTTAGACGATTGAATAATTTTACAACGTCAGATAAGTAGTTAATAATTAAAATGAGTAACGTCTTCTTGCTGAACTGTTTCTTCTCGCTGAACGGTTTCTTCTTGGTTAACTATTTTTTGATGGTTAAAAATAAAGACTTCTTCCCGTCTTGTTTTATCAGAAAAAGGTTTCTCTCGCAAGATTGGTTTATTTGTTCATTGATATTTCCGAACTCTTCTTCTTGCTGTAATTTTTCCTGAGTAACTTCTTCTTGCTGAACTGTTTCTTCTCACTGAACGATTTCTTCTTGGTTAACTATTTCTTGATGGGTTAAAACAAAGACTTATTCCCGTCTTGTTTTATCAGAAAAAGGTTTCTCTCGCAAGATTGGTTTATTTGTTCATCAATATTTCCGGACTCTTCGTCTTGCTGTAATTTTTCCATTCCATGTTTGGCCATTGTTTTGGAAAAAATACCATTATTTTGAAGGTTAATAGTTGATCTGGATGTCTGTTGGCATGCAGGTGAATAGAAGCCTCCATTTCTGTGAGGTGGCCGAAATGCTTGGATCTGTAGATTTCAGAGCGAAAACAATGTTTTGGGGAGTGGAAGGACAAATTTCCTGTGAAATGGAAATCAATTATATGTAGTCAAGATACTCATGAGGTCATTCTCTGACCCTATAAACTTTTTTGGGTTCTGCAATTATAGCATTGGATTAATCAATCATGGAAACTTGCAATATTGCCTCCTTGCTAGCAACTGTACTAGTCCAGTGTAATTTTTCTTTTCATCCTTCGCGTGTACAAGATTTCTGAGTGGCAGACTTGTCGCTCACTCCTAGCTTATCCTTTCAAGGCGGCTTCATCCTTAACTACAGATTCGAAGATATCGGGAATGTGAACAACAACATCGGTGCTACTGTAACTTCGGCCTTCCCAGTGTTGTTGTAAATCCGACCTTCTCAGCAAAGTTTTCTACAGTGAATGGCCTTGGCGTGTCGATAGCTAGACTCGACCTCGCGCCCAAAGGTGTCATTCCATTGCATAACCATCCAGAAGGTTCTGAGATTCTGCTAGTGGTTGGAGGAGTAAGCTATGCTGGATTCATATCTTCAATCAATATTGTGTACAACAGAACACTCCACAAAGGAGACATCATGGTGCTCCCTTTGACGGAAATCTTCCTCCTATCATCGAGAGGACTACGTTCCTTTCCTATGTTGAGGTGAAGTGCCTCAAGGTTTTCTTAGGAGGCAACGGCTAGGATATATGTATATATATCTGTTTCAAGTATTGATCCTTCAAGCTTCATCTTGTACTGCCTCATTCTAATGAAATTTCATCCATTAACGATATGTTGGTTTAGTAAGGTTGCTGCATATCCGTTGCTTTGCACATTATCATAGTTTTTAGCTATGTTTCTAAATAAAAAATAAAAAAAGTTTTGTTGAAACTGAAATCTGTACCGGAAGTTGATGTGATTTTCATTCAGTAAATTCTCTCTAAACTTTCGAAAGTGATTGGTGAAGTTTTCCTAGCAACTAATTCTGAATAATAAGAAATGTTGGTTTGAAATGATATTGTGTTTAAATCTATAGATTTTGAAGCTTACCATATGCATTTTACATATAAAAAAATAATAACCAGAAATTGAATTATTAGTTCATTGTATTTCTTTTATAAAAATTTATCAAAATTTTTATATTTTCTTTCATTTTGATGGTCTTAAATGACATTAGGTTGAAATTTATAGATTTTGGAACCTACCAAATGTATGTTATATAAAAAAATAAAATAATAATAACTAGAAATTGATAAATTCATTGTAATTTTTTTATAAAAGTTTCCCTGAATTTGTGTATATTCTTTCATTCTGATATCTTTTATTTAATTTGGAAATAATTTATATTTTTGGATGGTTCATTTTGGTTTGAAAATTTTTAATTTGGCAAAACGTAATATTAAATTTCCAGTGAGCTTTATGAAGATGCAAAGTGGGGAGTTTTTTTTTTAAAGAATGGATGGTTCCAAAATATATAAATTGTATTTTTTTGTTCAAGTTAAATTAAGAATCAATAGTTTTTTATTCAATTTTTTGTGATAATTAGATTTTAAAAGACCATTTACACTAACTTTATGTTTGTTATTATCACAAGTATCTTAGAGTTGGCATTCATCACAAGATTCATTGGAACTCCGACATTAAGAAATGACTAATAAAGGATGGAAAGCTTCTTTGGTCTTGACAAACATACAAGTATCTTAGAGTTGGTATTCATAACAAGATTCATTGGAGCTCTGACATTGAGAAATTACTAATAAATGATGGAAAGCTTCTTTGGTCTTGACAACTACAAACGAGTGCTAGAGGGTAGATTAGTCCCTACCACATAAGTTAGAATTACCCTCTAAGAAAAATTGCATATAATATGGTTGTGACCATATTAAAGGAGGAAGTTAATTCATACAAATATCTTAGAGTTGGAATTCATCACAAGATTCATTGGAGAGCAATTTGTTTTTATGCTCATAAATATTGGAGAGAAGTTTCCTTAATCTTTGTACTTTTGATGACTATTCTAATTGGCATCAATATTCTTTGAAATGATCACCTCATATATTCACAATGGTTTAGCAAAGTCTTAGCAACTTTGTGCTAATTTTGAAGCAATCTTAAGAAACCTAATTGTATTTTGATTGGCATCAATATTCTTTGAAATGACTACCTCATTTATTCACAATGGTTTAGCAAAGTCTTAGAAATTTTGTGTTAACCCCAGTGTTGATTGAATTTTGAAGCAATCATTTTGTGTTAACCCCAGTGTTGACTGAATTTTGAAGCAACCCTAAGAAACGAATTTTGAAGCAATCTTAAGAAACGTAATTGTATTTTGACTGTACATAAGGTTCTTAGTCACAACCATACTCTCAATGGAGGAAATACCAACTTCTATGAAGGGGATGAGATATGGCATATAGCTTTTAATATCAATATTGTAAGTTATACAACACTTCTCCATTTTTCAATTCCTTCCCTGAATTTGTGTATATTCTTTCATTTTGATATCTTTTATTTAACTTGGAAATAATTTCTATTTTTGGATGATTCATTTTGGTTTGAAAATTTTCAGTTTGGCAAAATGTAATATTTAATTTCTAGTGAGCTTTATGAAGATGCAAAGTGGGGAGTTTTTTTTTTTTTAAGAATGGATGGTTCCAAAATATATAAATTGTATTTTTTTGTTTAAGTTAAATTAAGAATCAAGAGTTTTTATTCAATTTGTTGTGATAATTAGATTTTAAAAGACTATTTACACTAACTTTATGTTTGCGATTATCAATGTCAAGTATCTTAGAGTTGGCATTCATCACAAGATTCATTGGAGTTCCGACATTGAGAAATGACTAATAAAGGATGGAAAGCTTCTTTGGTCTTGACAACTACAAACGAGTGCTAGAGGGTAGATTAGTCCCTACCCTCTAGTCCCTACCACATAAGTTAGAAATTACCCTCTAAGAAAAATTGCATATAATATGGTTGTGACCATATTAAAGGAGGAAGTTAATTCATACAAATATCTTAGAGTTGGAATTCATCACAAGATTCATTGGAGAGAAATTTGTTTTTATGCTCATAAATATTAGAGAGAAGTTTCCTTAATCTGTGTACATTTGATGAGTATTCTTATTGGCATCAATATTCTTTGAAATGACTACCTCATTTATTCACAATGGTTTAGCAAAGTCTTAGCAACTTTGTGCTAATTTTGAAGCAATCTTAAGAAACGAATTTTGAAGCAATCTTAAGAAACCTAATTGTATTTTGATTGGCATCAATATTCTTTGAAATGACTACGTCATTTATTCACAATGGTTTAGCAAAGTCTTAGCAATTTTGTGCTAACCCGAGTGTTGACTGAATTTTGAAGCAATCTTAAGAAACCTAATTGTATTTTGATTGTACATAAGGTTCTTAGTCACAACCATACTCTCAATGGAGGAAATACCAACTTCTATGAAGGGGATGAGATATGGCATATTGCTTTTAATATCAATATTGTAAGTTATACAACACTTCTCCATTTTTCAATTCCTTTATAATTGTCTATATTTATTCATTTTCTCATTCTTATATTTCCACTTAAGATCTTGTTGAAAGTTAAGTTTTTCTAGATATTTATATGAGTTAACTTCCTCTAAGTTGTTGTCATAGAAAAAATGATCTCATGAACGAACTAAGAATTCTCCAAGATTTCTATTCTTGTACATGTTTACCAATAAACATCAATAAACATTGATTAGGTAAAGGTTGTGATAATTATATTTTAAAATATCATTTACACTAACATTATGTATAATATTATCAATGTAGAGAAAGTTAATTCACAAAAATATCTTAGCATTGAACTTCATCACAAGAGTCATTGGAGCTCTAGCAATGAGAAATGATTAATAAAGGATGGAGATAGTGCCACACAAGATTCATTAGAGCTCTAGCAATGAGAAATGAGTAATAAAGGATGGAAAGATTATTTTCTCTTAATAATGACTATAAACAAGTGCCACAAGGTAGCTTTGTCCCTACCACCTAAATTAGAAACCCTACCACCTAAATTAGAAATTAAGATTCATTGGAGCTCTAGCATTGAGAAATGGTTAATAAAGGATGGAAGGCTTATTTTCTCTTAACAACGACTATAAAAAAGTACCACGGGGTAGCTTAGTCCCTACCACCTAAATTATAATCCCTACCACCTAAATTATAAATTATACTCTCAAAAAGATTGCATATAAGATAGGTGTGACCAAATTAGGTAGCTTAGTCCCTACCATCTAAATTAGAATCCCTACCACCTAAATTAGAAATTATACTCTCAAAAAGATTGCATATAAGATAGGTGTGACCAAATCAACTTAGAATCATTTGATGGGTTGAGAATAATTTGGGAGGAGGATATTAGAGGAAGACAATAAATTTTTTACTTATGTTTGAAATTATTTCCTCAGTAAAATTGCATATAAGATGGTTGTATCCAAATTAACACAATTATATTAGAGGAAGACAATAAATTGTTTACTTATGTTTGAAGTTATTTCCTCAGTAAAATTGCATATAAGATGGTTGTATCCAAATTAACATAATTATTTAATAGGTACAGAAGCTTGAGTTGTAACTCTAGGAATTTGGCATAGTTAGGGGAAATAGATATCATAAAAGACTTGAAATATGAAATGGGTACATCTAGGAATTTGGCATAGTTAGGGGAAATAGATATCATAAAAGACTTGAAATATGAAATGGGTACATGCTGAATCTAATTTAATAAATATGTAATTATTATTGGAAAATTAATATCAATTAAATATATACATTTTTTAATAATGATCACAAAAATAATCAACATTATAATAAAATGACATCATATTAAGATAACAAGGTATCTAAATAATATAT
>APFE030408801.1:1443-18948 GCA_000404065.3 Pinus taeda
TAGCTGATCTCAGTTCAGGCACTCAAAATCATGGAAATTAAGATACCCGCAGGTAATCCTAGAAGAAGCCGCGGACCCGCAGGTACGCAGACCAAGGAGTGCGTGCATGTACGCAGGTGGTACATTTAGAAGGTGCGGACCCCAGTTTCACTCTCTCCAATGCATAAAAGCGCGTACACGTGGGAATGTTCATGAATGGTTCATGGTATTAGCCCGACAGTTTTTGATCAAATGGTTTTTGTCCATGGTATTGCATCCAAAAGTGTTGATCCCAAGTATTGGGTTCATGGTATTGTGTTATTATGGTTTTGGACCATGGTATTGAGAAGGGCTTGCCTATAAAAAGGAAAGGAGATCTCTTAGCCACAGACTGGTGAAATTTGAATATCTTAAGATCTGAAACTTTGGGTGATTGGTTTTCAAAAGCTAGATCTAAATCAAGGAGATAAGTTAAGGTGAATCTATTGGCATGTCGTGATCTCTCGGGCGCATGTACAGATCTGTGGCACATTGGAGGACTGTAAATTTGGCCCTAATCAGAAGTCCGCAAGCGATCCATAGGTGCAGTGCGAGGGTACGCAGCTCAGTAAAAGGCTCAGTGCGGGAGTACGGTGCAAAGCCAAAGGTGTAGTGCGGGGTACGTAGCGCAAGAGAGGGCATAGTGCGGGGCTCACGCAGCACAGAAAAGGGTGAAGTGCGAGGTAAGCAGGCGAGAAGAAGGCACAGTGCGGGTGTACGCAGTATGTTAGAAGTAGAGGTGCGATCTGAAGAAAAGTATGCAGAGCAGAAGAACAATTAGTGCGTATCTGCACAGTTCAGTCTCAGAAGAGCTGCGGATATATGCAGGCTCCTGTTGGTGAAGTTGCGGTCTTATCTTGAAACTATTGTTGATTGTCTTTTATCTACTGCAACAGAGTTCTGGGTTTAGATTTCTGGTATTAATTTTCTGTTTACAGCATTCTGAAGAGTTGGGTGATTCATTGGATCATTGTATAAGGGGATTGGGTGATTTTCATGTACTTGATGATTATTTGATGTTCATCGATCCAGTTTGAAAATTAATGAAACGTGGTCCTTAAAGAAGTAAAAGAGCAAAGGCGGTTGTAGCTCCCTTCCAGGAGAGACTGGAAAACAAGAGAGAGTTGTAGCTCTCTGCAGGTTGCAGCCTGCGTACTGGTAAAGGACTGCACTAGTACAAAATCATTGTAAAAGAAGTTTCTAATTGAAAGAAGATATAGACATATTGCAGCAGGTGGTTTTCACCCGCATTGGGTTTCCACCTTATATCTGGTGTTCTTTGGTGTGACTATCTGTTTTTCTTGTTTTATTCTCATTATTATATACAATTTAATGATCAATAAATTAAGGAAGTCATATTGAAAAGAATTTGATAATACTGATTCACCCCCCCTCTCAGTATTATTTCTAACAATTTTCCGTCGCTTAGGTCGTAAAATTTTAGGCCGAAAAGATTGGGTTTGGAGATAAAGTATGATATCCCATACCATGGATCAAGAGTGCTAATAAGAAACAAGGATTCGTCCGCAATGGGCTCTTCTACCACAGTTTCAATATCAGTACGCAGGAAGTCACACATCAATTCTGCAAAAACTAAATATTTCTTTGACTTGGATTTTTCAAATTCCAAATCAAATTCCTACAGGATAACAATCCATTTGGAATACTTGCCCCCTAGCAATTGCTTTGTTAAATTATAGATCATAGGGTTATAGTCAGAAATGACAGTATTTTTACGTAGTAAGATGTAATGACGAAAACGTTGGACAGCTTGAATAGCTGCCAAGGCCAATTTCTCCACATGTGAATATTTTAACTCGGTCGGATTCAAAGTTCGACTAAGATAGTAAATCACATGTTCACTACCAAATTCGTCTTCCTGAACTAACACCATCCCGATGGTGGAATGAAAAGCAGAAAGATATAAGAAGTAATCCTGGTTGTAGTTGGGAGGATGCAATAACAGTGCATGGGTCAACACGTGTTTAAGTGCATCAAAATATTTGTTCGCTATATAGTATTCTATTTCAACAACCTGGTAAAACCCTTTGTTATCTCGACATAGTTAGGAATGAAACGACGTAAAAAGTTTGCTTTCCCTTGCAAACTTTGGAGTTGGCGAAGAGAAGAAGGAGGAGGCAATTTGACAATGGCTTCAAACTTCAAGGGATCGACACGAATGCCGACTTTTGAAACAACAAATCCCAGTAAACGACTCGTTTCTATACAGAAAACACATTTGTGTGGATTCAACCTAATTCGATAATGCCTACATCTCATAAAGATTGCTCGTAAATGAGTGAGATGATCGGCTCTACGTAATGAATGGGCAGGTAAATCATTGAGATAAGGTTGCACAATGTGTTTGATGTCATGAAACGCGTAAGACATAGCTCTTTGAAACGTTGCTTCGGCGTTCTTTAACCAAAAAGGTAATTTGCAATAAGCAAATGTCCCCCATGGACAAATGAAAGCCGTTTTTGGTTGATCAGTAGGTAGAATGTTGATTTGATTGTAACCGGAAAAACCATCCATAAAGGAGAAAATTTCACTGCCGGCACAATCATCAATGATTTGATTGATATAGGGTGTTGGGTAATTGTCTTTGGGAAAGTCTCGATTAATATCCCTATAATCGATACATATTCTTATCGTTCCTTGCTTTTTATTAACAGGAACAATATTCGATACCCAATCCGTTAAGGGAATTGGATAAATGAAACTTGCTTTAAGTAATTTTTCAACTTCTGCTTTAACTGCAGCAGCTTTTCGTGGGTGGATATGATGCAAACGTTGCTGGACGGGTTCAGCATCTGGGTAAGTTTTGATTTCATGAACAACAAATGCTGGATCAATTCCTGGCATTTCTTCATATGACCAGGCAAACACGTCGCAGAATTCTTGAAATAGGGCCTTATAAGTTTGGAGTTCATTTTCCGTACAGGAGGCACCTATATGAATGTTTTCAACAATTCCAGGCTTAACTGAAATGTCAATAGGAACCGTTCAAGAAATATTTCCCAAATTTAATTCAGAATCAAGATGTTGCAATGGATTCTGCGGTTCTTTGACATAATCAGTAGTAAAAATAGATGAAAAATCATTCTCAAAATGATCAATCTTAGGTAAGAAAGAAGATCTATGATGCAAATCTTCCCACGGTAAATCATCAACAGACAAGATTTCACGAAGCTCCTCATCAGTATGAACAAGCTCAGAAAAAGTTGTTGAATCTGAGTTTGATATTGAAATTGATTCTCCATGGATCACGTTCATTAGATCAATTTCGGTTGAAGAAGGGTCGGAAAGTGATTGTACAACCTGATACGCAATTTCATAGGGACTCAAAGGCATAGAATGACCAAATAAATCCACCTCAGATTCGGAAGGTACGATCCAAGGATCATCATAAACAATAGTGTCTGATGAAATCATATGAATGGTTGCAGTAGAAGGCGATACGTTAGGAGGAGGAAAGGAAAAAGTTCCTAGTAAAACAAAATCTTTAACCAATCCTACCCCAACATCCTTATAAGGGATAGTTGTCTTACCGACATGTTGTATACTTTCTGAAGAGGCTGGGTCGGATGAACAGTATGTCAGCTGGTCTATAGTTACGATCTTTCCATTATGAGGGAACTTTATAAGTTGGAAGACCGATGAAATAACAACAGTCATAGCGTAAGACCAACTGCGACCCAAGAGAAGGTTGTAATCTCGAGGGGCATCAATCACTTCCACATCTAGATTAACAGTTTTGCCTTCAACCCCTATAGGTAAATCCTATAGAATGCCAAAAAGATGGAACCCATGGCCATCAAAAGCCTTTAGAATCGTCGGGGATTGATTGAGTGTAGGAGAACCAAGCGATCTCCAACACTGAATCGACATAATACACGTTGAAGCTCCCTCATCAATCACAGTCCTATAACAGGGTCTGTTTTTGACTAACATTGGAATCTGGAAAGCCATTTGATGAGGTAGGCATGGTGTACTATTTTCTAAATCGAAGATTATAAGGTTGAAGTCCTGAATATCAACAACTCCTATAGCCGACAATAGCAATTTATGCTGTGCTAGACATGATTGTAGCACCTCCAAAGCCGACATTGTTGAATGGGAAATAGCTAAGTCTTCAACAATGTTATAGTTCTAAGCAGCTCTCGCATGTGGATTGAAAGCTGACTTCCGAAGTATACCTTTAGCAGGCGGTTTGATCACTAAGTCTGGGTTAGGTTTCTCGATCTATAGCGGATCAGAACCAGGATTTGAAGTTGATGGGTTTGAACTAGAAGATTCTGCTTCCTTACCACCAACAGGACTTTTACTTCCATAATCTTGCGATCGTGTCGCAATCCTAACATGGGACATCATCATTATGGTTTCTTCTGAGGAAATTGAGGAAGAACCTATCATCTTACTATCTTGACTAGGAAAAGGATCCTTCAAGACAATAGGCGTTTGAGAACCTTTGACGATTTTCGCAACCTCAGCGCGATGCGGGCAGTCTCTTGTAAAATTCTCTTCGTCACAAATGAGACAAGGATAACGAGGTTTATGTTTCTCGTCAGTAGATTCCATTTTATCTGATTTCTCTTTCGAATTTTCCTTCTTTTTCTTCTTCCCCTTCTTCTTATCGCCAGGTTTTGATTTGGCCGTAGATGATTCTATGACATGAATATCGGCAGGAATTTCAGCGGAAGAGTCTCCTATCGAGGAATACGGTAAAGTTATAATAGGAGAAGAATTCTTCAAAGATTTCTTCTTACTTTTGGTGTTAACTGTACCAATCATACCGTCAGTGGCATGAGACCCTGAAGGAGCTGCAATTATTTGATTTTGTTTTGGAAGGTCGGGGATTTTCTCGTGTAAAGTACCTGACTGTGTATAAACGAGATCAAGGTACTGAGCTTGAGCAATAACTTGCTCTTCAGTAACAACTCCTGCCTTAGCTACATCCTCAGTGATCTTAGGTAATAATGATTTAACAAACCATTGTGCTAAAATTTGATCTGGAATATAAACTTTCACTAAATGCTGTCGACGTCGCCATTCATGAATGTGATCTGAAATATAAGTGGACGTCGACTGTTTTAATGAAGTTAATAATTCCGTGCCATTGTCATATTTGACAGGCAACTGCAAATGAGTTAAAAATGAAGTAGCTAACTGACTAAAGTTATAAAAAGAGGCTCGCGGTAACTCAATGTACCACTTGGCCGCAAGACCAATCATAGTGCGCTGAAAAAGACGTAAACAAGTTGAATAATCTATAATGGAGTTAGATGCACACTAGAGGTGATAAGTCATCAGATGGTTTGACGGATCCTCTCCTAATTTACCTTCAAACTTAGGGATATCACTGGGCAACTTATTCGGCATTGGCAGACAAAACGGAAGATAGTTAATTGGATCGTTCGTAAGGCGCGACAAATCAGGCAAGTCCAAAGTTGCAATGAACGGTAACTGACGATTAGGGTCTCGAAAACAGTGGGTCATAAGACCAGCCCCAGGAAGAGGATATCCCGGATAAATTGGAATTGGAATTGCATTTGGAATATTATATCCTCCCGGAAAACCAGGATTAACCAGACCGTATTGGGTTGTTGAGGTTGCTGATAAGTATATCCAGGGTACGGTTGATACTGATAGACTTGGTTCTGCACAGCAGGACCGAATTGGTACTGTCCCTAGTACGGTTGACAAGTAAATTGAGGTTGACTTGTGACAACCATACTTGGACCAGGTTGTCCTACAGGCATCTGAACCGTAGTCTGAATTGTGGGTCCAGACTGAGGTAAAGATGCTTGAAGAGTTGATGCAGGAACAGTAGAAACAGGAGCTGCTGATACTCTAGAAGTAGGTGGGGTAGATTGAACAGAAGCTGCAGTAGTTGCAGCAACAGTTTGAGGTGGAGTACGAGGTGTACTAGGCCTAGGCTGAGAAACTACACTAGGTGCAGAGGTTTGAATAATAGGCTGGACGGGTTGCTGGGTTGAACCATAAACTAAAGGTTGTCCATATTGAGATGATAATTACACATTAGCTTGAAAAATCTGTTGAGATTGAGATGGATCCCACACCAAATTCATTCCGGGGTATTGACCCATAGTAGGTTGAACATATGGAGGACCGTAACCAGGTTGAGCGTATGAATGATAATTCAAAGGTATATTTCCAGCTCCTTGTACAAATGTTTGACCAGAAGGTGGTTGGAAACCTTGGGTTGGGTACTGACCTTGAGGTTGATAACCTAGAGGCATGTACTAAAACTAAGGTTGACCCTGAGGTACATATTGATACTGGGGTTGACCTTGGGGTACGTACTGAGTCTGGGGTTGACCTTGAGGAATGTACTGTCCCGAAGGTATGTACTGTCCTTGAGGTTGCCCCCAAGGCGATAACTGGGAACCTTGAGGTTGCCCCCCAGGTGAAAATTGAGTACCTTGAGGTTGCCCCTAGGCGGTAACTGACTACCTTGAGGTTGCGGATTTGGAATGGTATTTGACATCATAAGAATATCTTCTACACTCAACGGTTTAGTTCCGTTATTACCAGGTGATAACCCATGTTTAATGGGTTGAGGAGATGCTCCTGAAAAAGTACCAGTGAGTGACTGATACTCAGAAGGAACAGAAGGATCGCCATACAAAAAGGGTTCTGGTGATTGAGAAAACATGGATGACTGTCTCGACATATTCAAAGGAGGATAATAACCTCTAGGTGTTGGATGATAAAGAACTCGAGGTGGTGAAAAACTAAGACCTAGATTTTCCAAAATATTGGTCAATGAAAGATACCAAACGTACCTCCTAGGTAGACTGTAAAAGATTGATTCACACTCCCTAAGTTCTAAAGTTTGTTGATTTTCAGGGATAGATATACCTTCTTCCGGATTAACAAGTTCTTTAATAGTAATGAGTCCAGAAGGAAGATTTTGGGTAATGAATCTTCCTACCCTGGGTGAACCAGGACCACTGGAAGTTGGAGAGGCAAATCCTGATGATGGAGTAGCAGCAGGTTCAGTTTCAAGCTCAGAAATTTCAGGTTCCTCGGCTAATTCACTAGTAGAAGAAAAACTACCAGTAACTTCGGAAAATGAAATTGGTTCGGAAATATACTCTGTTGCTTGAAATTGATAATCAGGATGAACAACTAAAGAAGATTTTCCTTCTTCCGGTGACCCAAATCTATTGTCACTAGGAGTTACAAGAGAATGTAGCCCTTCAAGCTGGCTTGGTAAATACTCGGGAGGTTGCCCCCGAAGTCTACGGGAATGTCTCGGTAATTCAGCCACGATTAAAAAAATTTAATTACTTCACACGCAATCAAAGAATAATCTCAATAAAACCACCTAAAGTCTCTAAATAACCAAACAATTTGAATCACACGCCTAAAAATCTAGGAGTTCAAACCACACACAAACAATAACTTTTCGTACCAAAAACACTAGTTGGTGATGAAATCCAACTTCGCAGAATTCAATACAGAAATGGCGGTTGGAACAGTTACCCCGACAACCTGCTTAATGAAACAGACTGGCACAAGTTTCTCCACTAAACTGTCTCGAGTGAAGAGAACCACCCAGAGAGTCCAAGTGAGTCTAGTCGACGTCTGCTCCAGGTACAGTGGGATCTTCCCTCCACCGTCACCTTAGGAAAGAATCCTATAAATAATGGTCACTATGGTTACCAACATAAACAAATATACTTGGGGGGACAGTCTGTGATCCGATACACACGCAAGGGCAAAGTAGCCAAGTTCAATCCCCTTGAAGGCTCCTTGACATAATCCAAGGTTTACCAACAAGTGACCCCAGGCCCCTCGACAATGGTCAATCCGAGGTTTACCATTTTTAATACGTGTATATCTTCTATCATTCCCAATGAGGAAGGATTGATTACCCCACTAGTTCGGATATGATCTCTTGCTTGACTCCTATAAGAGGAGCTTCCCAGAGCATAGATGTAACAATTGGAATTTATCTCCTACTGCAAGATATAGCTACTTGTTTGTTTAAACTATCTTGGAGAGTTAATTACTCCCTACTCCAAGATACTAGCCTAAGCTATGTTGGTGATAAAGAGCCCTAGAAAATAAAAATATTACTAAATGAATTTTACTTTAAGCATTATTTTTATGGTTGTTTCTTATGTCAAAAGGTATGGAGATGAAACTTTATGGTGTGAAGACTCGACTCCAAAACACTAAAAATGCACCTAAGATGATAAACAATCCTTTGTCTTCAATGAATTTCTAGCTAAAGAAAGAGTTGAGAATGCAATTGCTTGAAAAACAAATCTTTCTTCAACATATAAATGAAAAGAAAAACTTTTTGTCTTTTCCAACAAACTCAAAAACAAGACTACTAATTATGCTCACGAAAAAATCCTTTTGCTTTTTCCACACTCAAAAACTACAGAAAACAAATTCTTTCAAAAGAGATTTTAAAATTTCTAGAAAATACTCAAAACTATGAAAAATCTAATCTTGAGATCTACAACTTCTAAAAACCTAATTGAATTAAAAGCTTTAAACAATTTGTTTTTGAGGATGTTTTACTTAGTTATCGGAAAACTAAGGACTAATTCGTTCAGAATAACAAATTAACAGCTTATGTTCTCTTTAAAAAAAAAAAATGAAATTCAAAACTTTTAAAACAAGTTCTTTCAAAGCTTTGCAAAGAGAAAAAATGGGATCTATTCCTCAGCAAAGGCAGATTTCACAGATCAGTCAAACTCAACAAGAAGACCAAAAAGACCAGGGGAATCTGAGGTTTCTTAGGCTTATAATCTCTGAGCTACTACAAATACCAAGCGAAAATCAAGCCAGGCACGCAAAACTTCTAGAAATTCACCTAAAACCAAAACGCCAATGGAATTCACTCAAAAGGAGTTTCTGGCAAGACACATGCAGATCTGGGTAGAGGCTAAAAAATGTAAACAAATCCTAAGCTTAACTGAATGAAAAGATTTTAGGTTTTTCAAAATTTTGACAGGGCTGTAGGCTCCCTGTATAACCAGGTGCGGTACCGCTCTGTGCAGTAAAGCAATAGTGCGGGGATGTCCGCACTGTGTTACTAACAAAACGTGTGGTCCTCGTTCAAAAGCGTGAAAAACGAAAACAATTCAGGATCAAAAAAAAAAAAAACTACCTAGTCCCACACATACCAAGCAAAAACCAGAAACAAAGAAAAAGTTTCTCAAGTCAAAGTAAAAGTAAAGGCAAAAAACCAAAATTCAAATCCCTAGTGGAGTCACCATTTTGTCGGCCGGATAAATCGTTCTTGCGGACAAGACCGATCTCCCTAGTATATACTGATATCTAGCGACTAGCAAGACAATCAAATTCTACCTTTCTCTAAATATTGCGATTTATAAATAAAAGCCAAGAGGTGTTTTAGACCCTACCTTAAGTCCAATGCTAGTTTGTGGCAACCACGCTTCGACCGTCCGAACAAGTTCCCTTTTAAGAACCTGCAAACACAAACAAGCACACATCAAATAACACCTGCATAGCCAATATAATAAATCATATTCATCATGATGATCAAGGAATTCATGAAATAAACCATAGAAGATAGCTTATTGAGAAAAATGAACTTGATTGTATTAACTTTAAACAAAGAAAAACTTTACAACCTTGGTGCCTTGATGTTGTACAATCTCCTCCCAGGGTCCAAGCAAGAATCTCCTCTACTTTGACAAGCTTCACACTCTTCCCAATAAGATCAAAAGGTATGTAATCTTTCCTCTCAAGCTCAATTAGGAAGTCTAAATTCCAACAACATTTACCCTAAAAAATCTTCAGCTTTCAACCTCCCTAGCAACCAGCCCAATGTCTCATTTTATAGTGCAGAGGAAGGAAGTTACCAGGTCCACCTTCAAAGGGATAGAGTCCTCCTTCAAAGGGATAAGCTCCTCACATCAAGGGGTTAGCTCCTTTAGTTATGGAATGCATGAACCACCTAGGAGCGAACTTGCCACCTCAAGGTTCCTTCTAGAAGCATCCAAAATTAATCCAAAGTGAGTTTTTAATAATAAACTTGCGCCTTTTTGACTTTTACAGGGGTCCGCACCCTTTCCTTTAGAGACAGAGCAGGCAGGTCCGCATGGGACATGACGAAGGGGTGCGGGACCGTAGGTAATGCTAAGAGAAAGTGCAGAACCAGAGTTTTAGAGATTTTCAATGACTTTCTCTCATTTGTAAGGCTTGACATGAAGAGCTGAGTTTTAAGACTTGCATAGACATGAGTGTTGATAGACTCACACTGATTTCAGAAAGTCATGGTGACAATATTTTGTGTAACAGGTACTATTTCAAAACATATCTCCTGGACTGGCAAATTCTCTTTTGTAGGTGGAAGTAAAAAATAATCAACAACTTGTTTAGTATTTTAATGATAATATTTCATTTGAAGTTTTCTTCACTGAGGATGGCAGGATGGAGCGTGCAACATTTCTGGACGTAATAATGAATGATAGGATCTAAATTTTAAGCTTTGGAAGTTTTCTTCATTGAGGATGGCAAGATGGAGAGTGCAACGTTTCTGGAGGTAATAATGAATGCTAGGACCATTCCCTCTCAGCCACTCTGCCTGTGCCTTCGACTTTGTTGGATTTTTAGGACTTTTGGGGCAGAAGGACTGGGTAGGATGGACAAGTCCAAGAGATCAAAAGGGGAAGAGGAAGAGAACATAGATGGTGAGCTTGTTCTCTCCATTGAAAAGTTGCAGGAAATCCAGGATGAGATTGAGAGGTTAAGTTCTAATGCACTTTGAAAACTGCTTTTTGGGGTTATTTTATTTTATTTATTTATTTTTAAATTGGTTATTTTCTTATCTTTTTTTAAAACATTTTTCCCATTCCTTTCTCTATGTATTATTTTTTTGATTTATTGGTGCATATGTGGATTGATTGAATTTTTGCTTGTCCGTGGGCTGCTTGAGAATGATTTGTTATAGCCCTTAAGAGTGGGTTTGAGGAAAAGAGCGGTTTTTTCAGTAAACCCACACTTCATCTTCATATTCTTTCAGTCTTTTGGATATGGACATTTTGATTGGTTTACTTATGTTGTTTTTCCAATAGTGTTGGTCAAATTATTTCAAGGAAAAACTGAAACTAGAACATTCTCAAATTAGTTATTTTAGCTTTTTTGCCATATCCATTTATTGTTTGGGCGTGAGTTGGTAAAGCTCGGGGTTCAACAAATGTAATATTTTATGCGACAATTCTTGATCAGTTACAGTCTGCCTATTTACGATTAGGTTCATAATGACCTGGTGACCTGAGGCTCTCTCAATGTAGTATGCTACACTCCTAAATCCCTTTTGGTCTCAATTACAGTCTGCACATTTATGATAAGGTCATAGTGGCCTGGTCACCTGGGGTACTCTCGGCCTAGTCACTGCCCCCCAAGGATCTAACAAGGTTGCTGGACTTAATGGCAAAAGCTCGCAATTCTATTCGGCACTTGCCCTTAAGGAAGGGTAGACCTGCCTTACCTATATGGTTGCTGACAGTTGGCTTGTTCTTACATTCGTCCTTTTATTAGTTGCTGGAAAGATTTCTTGGAGGAATTAGTGGATTGAGTTTAAGTTGGATTTTGGATGAGAATCAGAGTATTCCTATATTACATATTTGTAATTTCATAGTTTCATTCAATTGAGGAAGAATTGGATTCATTGTATCACTTTTGTTTTCCCTTTCCCCACTTATATAGCATTTTTGTAGCTCTGGATTTTATTTTTTCCTTCTACTTTTTCTCTCTGAGATTGAATCTAAAATTTCCAGTACCTAGCAGATCCTTTTTCTCTTCTATCATATGATGCATATGTGTGTAAACCTATGTAGTTAATGAAATAAGTTTGGAGTGGATTGAAACAGTGAGATTTTGCTGTGGCGGTGTTGATGGATCATTTTTCCAATTGAGCATAACATGTCTATATGATATAATGGAGAAAAATGGAAAACAAAGTGAAATTTTTAAAGGGTGCATTGAGCTGCTCTCTTTTGGCTATTCATCTCTAATTATGTTGAATGTTAGAAATGGGGGCCAACTGCAAAACTTTTGTTCTTTCATGAGACTGCAGAAATCAGTCTCCAAATGAATTGAAAATGTCTTGGTGCACTTTGGGTTGTTCCATCACTAGTCTAACATGGGATGTTTGTATTCAAGTCATTCGGGTTATTATTGTTTTTAGTTATTATATGATGTCCAACTGTGTGGGGCCTTCTACATGGGTGAATTGCATTTGGGTATTATGGACAATTGAGTCCTCAATTATTTTTTGTGCTTTGCCTTTCACTACAGGGTCTTTAACATTCATTACTGTTTGATATGCTGAGCATTAAATATCATCTGCCCTTCTTTGTGCTTTGCCTTTCACTACAGGGTCTTTAACATTCAATACTGTTTGATACGCTGAGCATTAAATATCATCTGCCCTTCACCATAAACCATAAAAAATAAAGCTTTCTTTATATATAATTTATTTGAATGAAAAAAAGGGAGAGAGCTGTTGTTTCTGTTGAAAATGCAACAAGATGATGGAGCTTAGTGAAAAGAAGTTGCCTTCACTAAGTGGGCCCGCAGGCATTTTTGGCGCAAAGTCTATTTTAGACATATGGATCATGGTCTATGAGTTGCAGGATGCTATTTATGGATGATTGGTCATGTTGGTAAAAATAGTTGGACCTCTATTTCTAGACATATGGGCGGAGTCTATTTTTAGACTTCCAGTCAAAAAATAGAACAGTCGAATATTATTAGCTCTTAAGAATATTTGGACTATAAACATTATCTTATCCTCTTGCAGCACTTCAGTTCGAGCTATGGATGTGGCACATGCAACTGCCAGAAGGAAATACACTTTTCCTATGGGTTAGTTGAGCAAGCTATCAGCGTGCTAAACTCAAAAATCTTTCTAAGCAAGCTATGATGTCCTTCTCAATAAGTCATGACGTCTCATGATTGTTTCCCAATTATTTTTACTCTAAATACATCTCTATTTTTATTTTCAAGATGTCAATACTTTCTAAAAATACTTAAAAACAATGAAAATCCCTCGTCAGAATATTTAAAACTTTAATAACAATTCAAGTAAAACACCTATTGTCTCATTACCTCCTAAAAGCGGTCGCTCCTCTTGAAATTGTCTTTCCTTTCGAAGTTTCCATCTTCTCAAAGCCTTCTAGAGAAGCAATTTTGGTTATTTCTTTCGTACTAGGATATTGTAGATGAAGCTATGTTGGGAATGATTGAATATATTTTTTGGCTAATGCCCCATTAAAAACGCATTATGAGAAATATAACTACTACGCTTATATGCATGCATGTTAGCCATTGATTTGGTATATGCATATTTGGATCTATATTTTGAACTTATACAAATTATCCTTAATTATGGAAGTAGTGTTCATTGACTATTTCATTTAAAAAGAATAAATTGCAATGGACCTTAACCCCATTGTTGAATGGTGATAATTTTGTCAAAATATTAGAAAAACCATGAAGAAAGTCTACTTGGCTTATACGGCTCCACTAACATGCAAATATTGCATGATTGAATCCTGTAATATCCCAACATCAAAATTTTAATGAGATATGGTACACTCTAGGTGTTCTAATGAAATTCTTGCACTAAAAACACCTAACACAATAAAGATATAAGAATGCAGCCTCTTCTTTATTTAAATAAATAGAAACAAAATTACATGCCCAAACAAGACCTACTAAAGCCCGTGCCTTGGCATGTATGGCTACCCATCAACAAAGAAATTAAATATATTGAAGCACAATCGTAGATCCTAAATGGATCCACTACACAAATTACTCCCATGGGTTTTCATACCTAGGATCAACTAGAACTAGCCTTGCCAAGTTCACAACAAAATCCAAATAGATAAATAACTCTCCTATCCCATTTTATAGGCTTGATTGACTCTTTAGAGACTTTATTTTATTGTTTTCCCTAAAAAAACAAACGCAAATACAATGGGTCAATGCCATGGGAAACTGCCACATTAAATACCATGGGAAGATTCCACCCACTTTAACAATCCAATATATATATAATATATATATATATATCTATATATATATATATATATATTACAAATCCTCCCGCCCAAAGATTGTTTGCCCTCAGGTAATCCACTTCTATCCACAAAAGAAGCATTTTTATATTGATACCAAGATCCAATACAACCTAATGTGTTATTCCAAACCTCCATTCTAAATGATCATGAATGGATCCTTCGATACCTGAATCCAAAACAATCCTTTGGTCAATCCTACCCCCAATGGATTCTCCTAGATCCCAATTCCACCTAAGTCCTAGGACATGTTGGTTATGACACCACCTCAGCCCTCCATCATTGCTTATGCTTGAGGGCCCAAGTTCCAATATGCCCTTTGTTAAGAGTATCCTGTCAATATTGTTTCAACTCATAATCTATTTGTATCCCTACACATGGAATAAATCTACCATGTTGATGTTGCCTAATGCTCAACTCATGTTGCTCAACCTCATAACCCATCATGATCCATTTGTATAACTCTTCCTTGCTATCCCAAATGCATAATGGCAGGTTGGTAGAGTTGCAAGCCTTATCTATGTACTCTTATAGAGGGCTACTCTACAACTCCCAAATGTACTTCTCTTCCTGCCTTGTGAGGGACCTGAGTCATTCCTCAACATTAGACAACTGGGTCATTGATTCAACACATACCCCTATGAGGTTCTCAAATTTTATATTCTCTTGTAAGACAGTGTCTCAAGCTGCCCCGAATCTCTACTTCAACTTCGTAAGATCTGTCTTGAAATGCATGATCCTTTCCCAAAAGTCCTCTACTAGAAATTATTGTGCCCTGCAGAATGTCTCTATATTTGACTGCACAGGATGCCCCATGACCACAACTTTAACTTGAACCTTTGTTTGACCCTCTAGAAATGGATTATCCTGCATACTATATTTGTCATGATACCCTACATGATCATGCTCATCATGTTTGTTTATTATTATTGGCTCCTCATTTGGTTCTCCTAGAATGTCTTCTTCCTGGCCTTTTTCACATGTGGGGATAAGTTGTCCACCCTCTTTGATTGTCAAACATGGATGTATTGGTGGACTGTTATCTATCCCTGATTACCCATACTCTTTATGAATGTTCTCCTGGATATCTATAGACTCAACTACCTCATCATCGGGAGGAATTCCCTCCTTCCTTTCCTGATTTACTTTGTCAAGTTGATTGATTATTATTGACCTGTCCTGTAAGTTTCTCTGAAAAACATGGTGTTGTTGCTCACCATTTGTACTTGACTACTTGGATCCTTCATATGTTCTCTTCTAAAAACCGGTGAAACAAACTATGGATGAATCTTCATGATCTTCCCTTGTTTCCTCTTATCACTTGGACATGAATGGTTAAGGGCCCAAGGTCCCTTGCAGATAAAGCATAGTCCTCTCATCCTTAGTTCATTATTGATGCATATTTTGTTCTTGCTTCCTCCATCAATCCTTATCAACTCCTTCATAGTGAGAACCCTTTTGAGTAATTTTATGTTTTTCCTGACAAACTTCTCGACTAGAACATAGGATCCCTGTGGTCCTTCCTCCAAATGGTTAACAATTTACATCTTAGTATCTTGCATATGTGAGCATGGCCTTCTAATAATAGAGACACAATCTTTTGCATGCTTGTTTTGACATGGTCTGAATGAGTCGATGTAATACTGGTGTAAAAGTTATGGAACAACTAAACGATCAACTCATCACATTCCAAATTCAGTATGAATGTCCCAAAGTTGAATTCTTCCATGACTGTTAAAATTTATATATCGGTTCTAAAAGGTAGGAAGCATGATGTTATTCAACCCTTTAAGGCCTTCCACTATCAACTACAATATCTCCCTCATAAGATCATTATTGTAAGACAATACTCGGGATGTTAAAGCTATGATCTTGCTGAGACAAGAAGCAATTGTGAGCTTGACCTATTCACAAGGATGCTCCGAGAGTTTGGGTTGTATTAATGCAAGCATAGATGGCTTGAGATTCCAACTGAGTTTCCCCCATTCTGGTTTCCCCACCTCTAAGAGCCATGTGTCTAATTCCTCCAATTTCTGAAGGTCAATGGTTGACTTTGTTCATTGCAATTAAGATCCAAGTGCAAAGAACTTAGCTCCTCTTCCTTGTCCTTCCTTCACTTCCCATGGGAATTTTTCTTGCATAATGGCATAGACCATTCATGGGAAAGACTTGTTATTCTATTATAAAGTGTTATTGCTAAGAAAAGGCCCCATGCTTCTTTTAATTTATCTAAAATTTTGTCCAAAATTTTATGAGTGTTTTCTAGGGAAAGTCCCATTTCCCCTTATACCAAAGCATGAATACACTAATTCTTCAATGGATTTAACCCCAAGATAAGGTAAATACAAACTTGATTGGTAATAGTAAGAGGATTGTACCACCTCCTTCCTTTCCTATTCCCCCTTTTTTAACACAAAATCTCCTTTCTATTGTCAAACTCCAAAATTTGACAAACCCCTTGTCAAATGCTAAAACCAATCAAAATTTTCAAAACTATAATCATGGTTTAGTCCATAACTTGCCATCTTTCATGCTTCCACACTGAGATTTTTGAGTAGAAAATCTATCTAGACGGAAAGAGAATCAGTTTTTAGGTAAAGACTTAGATCTTCATATGCTAATAAAGTGTCTGTGGGCCCAATAATTATGCCCTTGCGAGTGATCAATGGATCATGTGCGACATTGAATTTGATTTAAAGGTTTCAAATGTACAGGCATAAGACTATATTCGACAATGATAAACCTCTATACCAATCCAACCACATAATGCAACATACTATATAACGAAAAAAGACATAGCGTTACTTTATTTAATTATGGTGACCCACCACGAAATCTTTTGATGAAATATAATTTACTCAACTCCGCAAAAACACAGTGTCTTTGCCTTTATGACTAATGTGTGAGTGATATTGACGTAGCGAGATCAATTTATCTAATGTAATCAAACAAATACTTTGGCGTGCACCTGAAGAGGACCATGGTTGGCTCCTTGACCGACGCTATGGTAAAAATAATCTTGTCTTTGCTATTAAGAGTGATGACAACTTTGGCTCCCATAATGAATCGATGGTCAATGCCAGAACCAAAGCCTATGAAACTTGCTCGGCTCCTTCCTGCACTTAGAGGGTTGTGGTGACAGTGCAATGCCCAGGCTATGGCAACTTCCTTTTTCTTGGAACAAATATGTGGATTCTCAACTCCTTTCTCTGCTCAGACAATTGTTGTGATAGTGTTTTGGCAATGTGACCAATGCTCAAGCTATATCAACTAATCAACATGCAACACTCATACTCCCTTTCACCTTCCATTGAAACAAATCAGAGGCTGAAACCAATCTAACACCTCTACTCATTAGATGGCTTGGTGTTCATTTTAACATACAAAATTA
>APFE030408802.1:0-57471 GCA_000404065.3 Pinus taeda
TAGTCAATCTGGGCCGTTCATTAGGCGGATGATCTGACAGTAGAACTTATGTTTAGTTTAGGGTTTTTTGCCCTAAAATGCAACCCTCTCTTTGTATGACGGTATTGTATTTGAGGCTGTGAGATAGATGTGTATTATGTGTGTGCGAGAAACAAACCCCCCGCTAGCGGGGGGTTTCGGGGGCAGCGCCCCCGAAGCTAAAAACAGCTGTAAAATTGCCTTGTAAAAGTATAGTAATTTCTAGTCAGTCTGGGCCGTTCATTAGACGGATGATCTGACGGTAGAACTTATGTTTAGTTTAGGGTTTTTTTCCCTAGAAGGCAACCCCCTTCTCTTTGTATGAGGGCATTGTATTTGAGGCTGTGAGATAGATGTGTATTCTGTGTGAGCGAGAAACAGAGAGGTGAGACTGTGAGAGAAGACAGAGGATATTACAGCGGAATTGCTGTAGGTTGTGTCTCTTCATTTTGCTGGATAATAGAAAGGAAGGACTGGCTGTTCGAGGTGGACGTAGCCCAAACACTGGGTGAACCACGTATATCTGTGTCTCTCTTGTTTTGTGCGTTTTCTATGTTTATATTTCTGCATTATTTCATGTGTTCCATTGCTCCGTAATATATAATTTTCTAACAAAACAATCAATAAGGCCCAATATTAAATTATTAAACTTGGAAAATATAATTTCTACTTGTCTTTGGTGTACTCATCAAATTCTAGAATGAGTTGTTCTGCATACTTCGTAGTTTGTTGAGGTCTAATTGGTTGAGATATTCACTCAACCAAAGAGATTGCGTGTCCAAGATAAACGAACTATCTTGAGACATAATCTTGATGTATTTATATTGTATCATTAGCATTATTTATTTGGGAGAAATTTCCAAATAGCAGGATGCATACCATAGGCAACAACTTTTGCTGGCAACAAAGGAAAACTTCCCTTGCCTACTGCAAAGAAAAAAAAAAAAATGTATCAATCAAAATAGCCACAACATTCATTCATTATTTTAATGTCAAAATCAATTAGGAAAATAATTCATTTTCATCATTACTTGGTTGACTTCAATCATAGAGTAAATAAATTAAATAGTGCAACTTAAAACTTCATAATTGGAAAAAACACATTCTAGTAAAAATTTCAAATTCGTCTAATAAGCACTAATATTTAACATTTAAAATTTTAATAGAATTAGGCACTCAAATTTAAAATTCATAAAAAAAATTAAGGGTGGTTAATGAACACTGGGTGGCCGCTACATCCACGAGGAAAGTCCAGTGGCCGCTACATCCACGAGGAAAGTCCATGTAAGTCGACCTGAAGGGATCTACTCATCGGCCAAACAAGTAGGGTCTAACCCCATGGGCGTCAAGGAGATTTGACCCCGTGACCTCCCAACTGGCGAGGTACTTGGCAATGAGAACTTAACCAACTGAGCTAACCCTTGGAACTAAATTCTTATCACATTGAAGCTCTAAACTATTCATATATTCCACAAACAATATGGAATGTGAGAAAAAAAAATATAATTTTTGCAAAAAAAAAAAACACTTATAAAAAATCAATTTAAAAATTTTGTAATAACATAATGCAATATCCACTCACTTGATAAAATAGTAACAAAGGGAACAATAAACACTATTGTGTTTGATATTATTCTTATTTTATTATAATATACATCTTCGGCAATTATTGTGTTTGGAAGATGTGTATCAATCCTTTAAACAACTTTAAATGTTTTTTTTAATAAATTATATACTCAACTCTATTTGATTTTATACTTTATTAATATAAATAACAATTAAATTAAATAAAACATTGTAATATAATTTAAATCAATATTATATTTATGTTCAATTATATCAAAGATTAGCTTTGTCTCCTGTGATTGTATTTTTTTTAATTAAATTAATATTGAGAAATGGTGAATCTAGGTTGTTAGAGTTGAATTTTTTAGATTTTTTTGTTTTCCAATGTAAGAGCAAGTGGCAGTGAAGTAGCAACTAGTTATTTTTGTGTTGCTCTTATTACTATAAATATAAGATTTTTGTGAGTTAACAAAGGATTTGGTTAACACTTGTATTGCTCCTATTACTATAAATATAAGATTTTTGTGAGTTAACAAAGGTTTTGGTCAACACTTGTATACACTGATGGTCAGTCACCATCATTCATTCACTAATTTGATGGTGGGTCATTCATTTCCTAATTTTCCTACAACGATCCTCTATCATTCCTACATATATAGGATAACCATTTTGAAATATTTACATAAATTCACTCTCCATACCCAAAAAAAAAAAGAAAAAAAACAAAACAAAAAACAAAACTTTTCTCTTTAAAAAAAAAAAAAAAAAACCATTTTCCTTGGAGAGAAAAGTTATCTCTAGGAACCCAACTTAATTAATTTTCTCTATTTACATTTATCACAACATCTATTTCTTATTTTAAAAATTAGCATGAAATTATTTCCTTAATTTTAATAATAAATTTCATCATATATTTTAAAAAATTTTTAAATATACTAACTATTAAGTTAATATCTATTAAAAATTAAAATAAAATTTACTCATACTAAAATACATATTAAGATGTACTTAGAGGTTCATGTAACACATTTATTTTTAAAGGTTTTATTTGTTTTATCTGGAAATTGTATGTAGGGCCAGATTTCATTAGTTCACATGTTTTATATAAAGTTTGTGTAGTGTTATGTTAAGCTTGTCTCAAGATGCGTAACCATTGCTAAAGCTACTTTGCAATATTCATGTTTTTTTTATATTTGTTTTCTTGAATGTTCACACATATTTAAAAGTATTAATTTTTCAATTTTGTACATATATATATAATAGCCATACCAGTTGTAATTAATAAATGTACATAAATAAAATTAATATAAACCTAAATTGATTAGTTTATTACATAAATTAAATAAAATATTTAAATTATAAGTATATCTTATAAGCAGTTGTCTATAAGGCGACTTTTTGAAAGTTTTTCCGGTGAGTTTTTCTGGTCAAAATCCGGCAGTAATTTATTCGAATCACAAGTTTGATAGCTAGTTTCTGCACAATCAAAGAGTCCCAGGGGTTTTTCAGGGTGCTGAATCCAAATATGCAGTTAAAAAACCATTTTAACTGCAATAAATCAAGATTTAACCTCAATTTCTTCCGCCCGATTCCATCACTGGAATCTCCAAAAAATCACATTATAGACAACTCCTATCTTATAATCGTAAGTATTAGTTGAAGTTATATTATAATTTTCCGATTTTAAGTATTATCACAAAACTAAAATACGATTTTCAGTAAAAGCTATCAAAAGTTGAATATTATATTTCTATTTAAATCAATTAATTGAAAATCAGTATATTTTGAATTCAAAATTATTAAAATAAATTTTGAATTCGAAATGATTAAAATAAAGTTGAATTTGATATTTCTATTTAAATCAATTAATTGAAAATCAATATATTTTGAATTCAAAATGATTAAAATAAACTGTCATAAATAATTATAAAAATGAACCCAAATCATATAAAAAATATATAAACTAAAATAATCATATAAAAAATAATATAAACTAAAATAGTCTCATTGCACAACTCAGTTGGCGCCGGAAGGCTTTCAAATCCCAGCTATCAATTTCATAACCTAAAACATGTGCTTTCTATATATAAAATTTAAATAACTCAATCCTCGAAACTAATGGTAAGTAGCTATGCCTCTTGAGCGGGGAGTTATCAAAGTTCAATATTTTTATAAATTGCGGTTAATATTTATATTTATTTGTGAGTTGTATGATGTATTTCATTTTGCCATGTCATTTTAAAAAAAAATGAAAATAATAACATAGCATTATTTTTTCGTTGAAATGAGTATTTTTTTTATCAAATATTGTAAAAATGAAAAGAATAAAATAGCAATTTTTTTTTAAATGAGTATTTTTTTATTTAACAAAGATATAAAATGATATAGGGGAGGGTAGCACAAGATTCAAATTCAAGATGTCTAATTTAGTGAAATCTTGATTTGTGTCATTTAAACTAATTTTTTCTCTGTATATATGGATTTAGCACCCTCGAAAAACCGTGGAGCTTTTACTGTATATATGGATTCAGCACCCTGGAAAACCGTGGAGCACTTCGATTGCACAGAATTACCCATCAAACTTGTGATTACAATAAATTCCTTCCACGGTTTAGAAAAATTAAACCAGAAAAACCCACAATAAAAACTTCCAAAAAATTACACTAAGAACAATATCTTATAACAACAGTTACCAAACAAAGTTATGAATCAGATGCACCCTTATGCAATTATTGCAATACTAACTTTTATTTAACTTGATGCTACAAATTACAAGGAACATAATTCACCTAGTGTAATATATATGCGTATAAATACACGTATTCTACGTAAATTCACCTAGTGTAGTAAATACACGTATTCCGCGTATATTTGCTTGGATTAAATGGCTACGGAGACCTTTCTAGAGGCACTCATCTGTAATACACTTGGCACCTTCGATTTCAACATTGGGACCAAAATGAATGGTCCTCTGAATCTGTTGTACTCTTATGCAATTATCGCAATAATAAATTATTTATTATTTAATTTGATGCTATAAATTACAAGTGAACATAATTTACCTAATGTAGTAACTACACCTATTGTAAGTAAACATTCCACCTATATTTGTAGTAACTACACCTATTGTAAATGAATATTCCACCTATATTTGCTTGGGTTAAATGACTACGGAGAACATAATTCACCTAATGTAGTAACTACACTTATTGTAAGTGAACATTCCACGTATATTTCAAGCGAACATTCCACGTATATCTGCTTAGATTAAATGGCGGCGAATGTTATTTCCAATTTTGTAGAAACATAAATGGTTTCAGATATGTGAGGGAAATACTGTTCGCTCTCTGAGGGACAGCACGTGAACAAATGAATGGAGGGTGGAGAGAGAAGGCGAGCGCTATTTCCCTTGTATATCAGAAAGCATTTATGTTTTTATAAGGTTGGAAATAGCATTCGCCTTAAATGACTATAGAGAGTAATAGAAATAACACTCGCTCAAAGAGCGACAGCACATGAACAAATGAATGGAGGGTGGAGAGAGATAGCCAGTGCTATTTCCCTCGCATGTCAGAAGGCATTTATGTTTCTATAAAGTTGGAAACAGCATTCGCCTTAAATGACCATGGTGAGTAGACTTGGCACCTTCAATCTCGACATTGGTACCAAAATCAACGGTTCAGCATTCGCCTTAAATGACCATGGTGAGTAGAATTGCCACCTTCAATCTCGACATTGGTACCAAAATCAACGGTCCTCCGGCTAACCCTAGCAGAAATTTTTTTACTATTTAGCTATGCCTTGATTTTTAATCTTTCTCTCTTTGCTCGTCATGTTCATCTAGAACGATAGTGGTCGCTCAGTAGTTAGTCATGCACCCATACTCATTCCTGGTTTCCTTCAGGTTTTGAAGGCAGCAGAGGTGCAACTCGAAGGCAGGTATGAACGCGTCTCCTTGGAATTACTAGGGTTCACTGCTCACAAGTCCTTATGGTCGCTCTAAGTATTATCGCGGTTGTTGTAGGGTGGCTCGGCCACTGAAGTAGTAAAAGGCAAATCTAGCCTGGTAGCTTCCGATGGAAATATATGCCCTCATCATTTTTATTTTATTTAAATACGGAATAGAAAATTGACATAATGTTTTCCTAATATTTTCTTGTTTTTTGTCTGCAAGAGAGAACGGATTAACCCTTGGGCATTCTTCTTTCCAAATGGTGATTTTTCCTTGCCTCAGCTACTGCTTGTTTGTGGCTTCCTCCTCTCTAGGTCCATGTGGATCTGTTTTCTCGGTCTCTAGGGTGAGAGTTTACCCATTCTGGAACCTGTAGCGTTTAAGGTTGCTAGGTTAAAGTTTCAAACTGAGGGAAATTTCATACTCAGTATAGTCACCCTGTTGTCGGGTGCATTGTTGTATAATACAGAGATTCGAACTCTAGTTGGGTTTTTGACTGTTTCTAAATAATCTCATCTTGAATGTTAAAGTTTATACTTTCTTTTGTTAAAGGAAATCTTTTGGTCGAATAGTTGAATGTTATAAATGAATTTCATATCTTTCTGAACAGTCTGCTTCTCGGTAAATATGTTGTTCCAGTAATTTTACACATTGTTATGTCTCTTGTTTTTGTTATTTGATTATGGGCTTCGTACAATATTGGTCTGGTTAATTTGTAGCAATATTGTTTCGATGTTTTTACATGTTTTTTTTTTTTTTTTGTATTTGCTTTGGAACAATACTTATTACCACAGGAATTTTATGTCATAGTTTGACTGTGTGCAGGACTAAGGGACTGCTCAGGCTGCTGGTAACCCGGCTCGGCCTTGTGCTAAACCACAGTTCTCTCTCCATATTCAAAACCAGTGTATGCTTGTCTTTATGTAAATTTAAATGACTAATGGCATTGCATAGTTTTGTTCTCTATTTTTTAGTATTTTAATTCCTTTAGTTGTTGCATATTTACTGGTTCATGTTTCAAGGGTATTTGGTGTCCTAGCTCAGTCCAAGTTTTATATTTTAAGAAAGAATAATACAGTGATGTGTGGCTTGACGGTAAGTCATATGGGTGAAGCCTGGGCAGACCGAAGTTCAAATCTCATTGAGTACATTGACCTGCTGTGGTGGCGGCTAGAGGGGCGGATTCCCCTCCCGTTGAGTCTGCTCTTGCTAAAATCATAGATTCCCCTCCCGTTGATTGAGTCTGCTCTTGCTAAAATCATGGATTCCCCTCCCGTTGAGTCTGCTCTTGCTAAAATCATAGATTCCCCTCCCGTTGAGTCTGCTCTTGCTAAAATCATAGATTCCCCTCCCGTTGAGTCTGCTTTTGCTATGCTTTTGCTAAAATCATAGGATCTTAGTATACCCGACTTGCAGGTGGTTATAGTGGCAGCTATGAGGTTTGATCTTGGGTCTCCCTTAGATTAGCCCTGATACTCTTGCTAAAATCATCTAAAATCATGGATTCCCCTCCCGTTGAGTCTGCTCTTGCTAAAATCATAGATTCCCCTCCCGTTGAGTCTGCTCTTGCTAAAATCATAGATTCCCCTCCCGTTGAGTCTGCTTTTGCTAAAATCATAGGATCTTAGTTTACCCGACTTGCAGGTGGTTATAGTGGCAGCTATGAGGTTTGATCTTGGGTCTCCCTTAGATTAGACCTGATACTCTTGCTAAAATCATAGGATCTTAGTATACCCAACTTGCAGGTGGTTATAGTAGCAGCTATGAGGTTTGATCTTGGGTCTCCCTTAGATTAGACCTGATAATTACCGATTCACCATGTAGTTAAAAAAAAAAAAAAAAAAAAAAAAAAATAGAACCACTCCAGGGTTGAAATGAAACAATCTCGTCCAAGGTTAACCCTCAATTTGATTTTGTCAGCCATATTGCATTATTTGATCCTCCCCCAACATACTCAGCTCCCTTTCGCCTTCCAGTTATATATATATTATATAAATATATATATATATATTATATATGCAACTTCCTAAACTCTTAACTCGACTGAATTTTCTAGAACCCATCTCCACCTGAGACCGTCCCACAACGAAGTTACGCTTTACTTGATTATCTTGGGTTGCAGTGATAACTTCCTACCGATATATCGCTCAGTCTTCCTCCTATAGTCTGATATCGACTCAATCTTTTTCCTGTAGTTCCCTGCCATTAGTTGGAATTTACATAAGACCAACCATTTCATAAAAATTATGCTAAGTCTTTCATGTGTACATTTCACATTTAGCCTTGTCTCAATCACAACTATTCTCCGGAATTAAAAGCTTACACTGAAGATAAAGAGATTTGTTTCCACATAGGCAACTTCGTCCTTTTATTTTCAATGTAACGAATTCTTTCTATGAGACATTTTCTCTAAGATAGGAAATCCCCAACCGAAAGAGTCAGTCTTCCTCCTATAGTCTGATATTGGCTCAGTCTTTTTCCTGTAGTTCCCTGCCTTTAGTTGGAATCTATAGTCTGATATTGGCTGTCTTTTTCCTGTAGTTCCCTGCATTTAGTTGGAATTTGCACAAGACCAACCATTTCATAAAAATTATGCCTAAGTCTTGCCTATGTACATTTCACATTTAGCGTTGTGTCAATCACAACTAGTATCGGGATTTAAAATATGCCCATCCATTATTAATGAAACACAAAACTCAACAAACCTCCTTGCACCAAAAATTCATATATATATGTCTATCGATGAAAAATATTCACCATTAATAATATAAAAATGTAAAAAGAAGAACCTACAAGGTAAGGCAATACCATCGATTTCTCTTTAAGGAAAGAATCATTACACAAGCAATGCCTATTACAAAATAATACATTCAACATATTTCAAATAAATGATGCTCATGTATTTGTACATTTTTATGATTATTCTTAAGAGTTTATATCAACTATCCATTTTTATAATATTATTTTCTTTTAACTATATAATGGAACTATTTATTATCATATATGTTGGCATTGTAGTGTTGGAATTGATGTCAACAGGTGTTGCTTGTCATGTGCATGTGTAATGGATGTTTGGATTGATGGTCTTGTTAGTTGGTATTGTTGTCAACAAATTTATGATTAGATCTAGTGGAGGTGATTTGGAGATGTTGTTGTTGTTGAGTAGAGATTGATTCCACATGTGATGATCGAATTAAGTTTGACATGTTGTGTTGATTGGAGATGATGTTGATGCATGAGGTTGGATTGTTGTTACAGGTGTTGCATATGTCTCTACATGTCTTGGAGACATTGGATATGTTGCTACATGTGTTGAGATGAGGTTGTATGTGTTGGAGGTGCCTCTATCATTGTTGGAGGTAGTTGTGTGACATGATGTTGTCATTATAGGAGTCAAAGGTGGTGTTATAGTTGTTGGAGGTATTTTGACATATTGTGGTTGTTGCTTGAGGAGATGGAGGTGTTGGTCATGGTGATAAGGTTGGCAAACTAGGGACTACTTGTAACAAATTTGTTGCAAGATTTTTTGGCATATGTCATCTATTGGAAACTTGTTATAGAGGCTTGAAGTTGTGTTTATGAGTTGAAGAAGATGATACATCAGCTGGCAGTGGTCCTAAACTGATGTCTCAGTGTTTTTCCTTAGCTTTTGTCCCAGTTGCATGGATTCAATCATGTGGGAGCGGCTGAAAAGATCCAGTCGTTGGCAGATAGACCTATGGAGAAACTGTGATGTTCCAGTCACAAGGAACCAGTGTCGTGTGTGACCAAGAATTTTCACGAGTTTTTCTTTGTATTTCCCACGATGGTCATCGAATTTTTGTATCGTGGCGATATTTTTGTTCGAAACTTTTCGATTTATGTTCAAAAAAGTTCGTGGGACCTCCAGAAGTTAATTAAAGTTGAAGATATCAAAGGGCAAGTGGATTTATTGGTTTGATAGAGCCAATGAACTTAATCTAGATCAAATCAAGCATATGAATAGAGATGTGGAGCCCAATAATTCTTTCTAATTATTGAGTTGAGCACCTCAATTCATTTATATATCGAAGATAGCTCAATGATAGTTGGGTTGATTTTTCTTAGTGTGTGGAGTGAGTGTGAGCTTGGAGAATATTATGCAAGGTATGTGAGTTGTGTATTGTAAGTTTTTGAAGCAATTTGCAGTTGTAGCAGCAGATAGTTGAAGTATGTTTCAACCATCATCTTTGTGTAGTGTGTGAGAAGATGAAGGGTGGATTGGAGTAGTGTTGTGAGGAGATTGTTTTGTAGATTCTGGTGTATTTGGAGGTTGGAGATTTTATTTGTTTGAGCTTTAATGATACATTGTTGCAATGATCGTGTTGAGCAATTCTCGGTTCCAGTATGAAATATTTTGAAACAAGAACCACATAGAAGAGAGGAGTTTTGTGACTCAGGCGAAATCAAAATAAGTGAAAAGTTTTCTCAATCCAATGGTGGTTGGATAGTTCGAGAGAAACTTAGCAAAGTTAGTTGATCATTGTGGCTTCCAGCAGATCTGAGTCTGTAGAGTCAATTGATAGTTCAAGTGTAACCGGGAGAGGATCATTGATCATGGTGGACTTCAAAGGATGGTATTTTGTATATTCACATGAGAAACAATCTCCATTTGATAGTAGCCATATTTGTATCTATGTGTAAAGTATTATTTAACATAATGGAATTTGAGCAGTGCAACAACAACAGGTCATTTTTTGCCCTGGAGGGGGTTTTCCACCAAAAATATTTTTTTCCATTGTGTTGATTGTTTCATGGTTTATGGTTTATGTTTGGTGCTCTAATGTCTTATTATGTGTTTCAGTTTATGCATGCTTAAAGATTAATTAATCTTATAAAATTTTTATAAGGCTCACACTACTAATTCACCCTCCCCCTCCTTCCTCTCTCAATAGCGATCTAGTTTCCAACAATTGGTATTAGAGTAGGGCTCTCGAGTGCAGCTTGATTGCTGGAGAGTGGATCTTGGAGTTTTGGCAGATTTTTACAAATTTTATGAAATAGATCAACAAGGAATTCCAGCGGTTTACAAAGGTAAATTTGCAACATGGAGAGCGAATTTGGATTCATATTTTTTTATCTCTTGATGAAAATATTTTGCTACCAATAGAGTATGGAGTTAGATATGAATTTGATGGTATGGATAAAAGTGTAATTTTGTATAGTATTTCAAAATCTGATAGCATGCATGTAAGACATTGTGATATTGTAAAAGATATGTAGGATAGGTCGCAAAATTTGTATCTTGGAGGAAAATTGCAGTTTTTAGAAATGGAGAAAAATGCAAAGGATTATACTTTTATTGCAGTAACTAATCAATCCTCCTCGCAAGAAGGAAGGCACTAGTGATTGCAGTGGTAGATCGAGCATCAGTTGCAAAAATGATGAGCAATCCAAGGTGAAGGCACTAGAAGTAGAGATTCAAAGGCTCTTGGCTGAAAATAAAGATCAACTAATGTTGTTGCAAATGTTTGACGAAGGAGAGTATGCTTACAAAGAAGAAATTTCATATTTGAAAACTCAGCTAGAAGAAGGGATGAATATAGAAAATGGAATGAGGGAGAAGTTCAATGAGTTGGAGGATGAAATCTAGGAATTGAAGGCTGAAGAAATTCATGCAAGGAAAGAATTAGAGTAGCTAAAATGTAGTGCTCAAGTATCAATAAGAAATTTGAAAATATTGGAGCAGCTAGTTGTAGCAAGAAAATGGAGAATCATTAGCAAAATCACTAGCCATGCATGAAGCAAAAAAATTAAGAGGCCAAGAAGAAGAATAGAATAGGGAAGTGTTATACTTGTGCAGTTCATGGATACATAGGGACAATTTGTAGAAATGGAGAGATTAATCTCTCTCATCAAAAGGAGAAGCCAAAAGAGAAGCAACATCAAGCATGCATGTAAAGGAAATCTTCATTTGTCAAGTATAATATTCTTTTTTATGGTTATTGTTTCTCATGCAATGATTTTGGTCGTAGGGCTATTGATTGCAGAGCACATACAAGGAATGGAAATTATATCAATATAAGACATCATCCTATTCCTCTATTCCTTGTTCACATCATATGTTTTGCATGTGACAATATTGGTCATAAGGCCAAGGATTTCAAGTTTCCCATGTGTTTTAGGAGATCCAACCAGAGAAATGAGAATATGCAAGGACAACCGCATAAGAAGAAGGATCAACAGATGAAAGTTTGGAGGAGAAAAGAGCAGCAAGGAACTTCCACCAAAAATTGAGGCCTGCATGGTCTTAAGGGGAGAATATGGTTGCATAATGAGTTGCATGCAAATCTTTAATTGTGTAGTCATATCAGAAAGTTTACATGAAGAAAATTATGCATATTGTAGGAGATGCATGTGTTCAAGGGGAGTTCTTGAGGTTTGAAGTGCACTTTCATTTTCAGATCTATTTCTATTGAAGTTTTATTTTAGTTGATCATCCATGTACATCTGTTGATATTTTTGGAGCAGCTATATGTTTTGGTTTTTGTTAATGCTAATGTTGATGTGGCATCCATATAGTTATTCTTATGTGCATTGTTTAGGTGTGATGAGGGCTCACACATTCAGGGGGAGAATTTGTGCTTCCAAATGGGCTTGCAGTTGTTGGAATCATGCGTACTTTGGAGGAGTTTTATTGTGCTTCTTTATCATGAGTGTGTTGCAGGAATGAAGTTTTTTTTGTTGCTACCATATAGTAGCAAGATCATATGTTTTGCATGATATAGTTGATGTTTATGTCATATGTTATCATGCATATGTAACTACTATGGAGATCAGATGATGTGTTAGAGTTGGCTCATCAAGATTGTGCACTTTATGGCTCATGATTTTTACTCTAGATGCTTTATATGGTTGCTCATATGTTGTTGGTTGTGTTGTTCCTTAATAAACCAATTTCTTGACTTTGGGGAAATTGTGTTTAAGACATTAATAAATATTACTTACTGTCACTTATTGTTTGTTGTGTTCTCAAATGAAGGACCTGAAAAACTTAGTCTTCTAACTTTTAATACATGTATGACCAAAACATTTTAGAATGCCACTTGTTGTTAAATATAAATGATGAATGAAAAAGGTTTGAAGGTTTGAAGGGGAAGTTAAAGATAATATGCTGATCTTTCACATAAACTACTATCTGTAACTTAGAGGAATTATGATAATGAAAACTTGATCATAGACAATATGTTGATCTTTCACAGAAACTATTATCTATAATTTAGAAAGGAAGTGAGGACTTCAAGTATAAGAGCACTCTTTTAAGGAATTTTAACCTTATCTACATAAGCAAATAAATACATGCAGCTTCATTACTATACTTAAAAAGAAGAAAACATAGCATGACACATGACAGAGAAGCTTACAAAATTATATGCAACAATTGAAGGAAACTTCTGATTCTTTCATTTATCAACGATGATGTCAGGAATACAATGGCCTAATCTCCAAATTCTCCAAAGTTCAAACCCTTTCTCTATAAATTTTCCTTCTTTTATACATTTGTGAAACAGTTGTGAAACAGTGTTGAAACTGTAAAACTACTAAATTGTTTCCCTAACTATATGAATTAAAAATTATTACAGAATTTTATAAATATTTAAAGACACCTCAAAGAATATAAATAACAGAAAACAACTGAATTTAGAAGAGGACAATAATTGTTGACTTGTTATGTTAATCCGCTGAGTTCCTCTGTATATGTCTTAATCCGCTTTAATTATAATGCACTGTGTTAGATTTGTATAAACTTGAGCTTATGCATATAACGAATACATTCTAATTGACCAAAACACTAAAAAACCCAACCAATTGCCTTTTCTTCAAATTAAGCCTTAACACTGATTTTCCCTTTATATAATGGAATTAACGCAAAGCACCGGAACTGAAAAGGGATTAACTTGATTTAATAAATCCATCGGATCCGGAATCTCATCGCATATCGCGATCATCCCTTTTCAACGTTGCATTAACATAATGTTGGACTATGCATAATTCCTTCATTTCTGTGCTTTTTTAGTAATGATGAAAATATAGCATAAAGCATGCTTTTTTCACTTCCAATATGGGCTCAGCACAATTCCCAAGGTATTATTCCCGCTGATTCATCTCCACCGTAGATCTGCGCTTTTCAGATCAGACAGTCTACAAAGGTTTTCGAGTGGGACATAAGCCCGGAGAATACTCGCCCGAAATGGGCGATTTTCTCTCTCCACCTGGCTACTATGTGTTGAATGATAAGTGGGATTGGGTAATCTCCACTAAAAACCACTTGCCATTTTCATTCCACCCGAAATCCTGCCTTATAGCTTGAAATTTGTGTTTTAATATGCCTTGCGAACCCGCGGGGGCTTTTAATTGTAATATATATATGCTTAGAGCCCGACCTTTCTATTATAATCCTTTATAATAGAAATGGTGTATAAAACCGCTTGCCTTTTAATATTAACGCTAAGATGGATGCATTGAATTATATAAAATATAGCGTATAAACTATTGACTCCGGAACCCAATCACTCATCGCAATCAGCGCTTTCCATATAATATATATATATATATATATATATATATATATATATATATATATATATATATATATATATATATATATATATATAATGTGTTGTGTGATACGACGGACCCGTCACAATTATAAAACATAATATATATTGTTTCGGGTCCGTCATCACAAATCGCGATCGGCAGAACCCATATGCATGTATATAAAGGATTTTCGATACAGCGGACCTGCCGAACTTTTAACACACAGTATATATTATTTCAGGTCCGGACCACCCATAACGCAATCGACACTTAATTCTATTATAATCCCTTTATAATAGAAATATACAAAAATGCATAATCATAATGTATATGAGGGACTTTTTGATATGGCGGACCCAACAGTTCCTAAAACTACATTGTATATACCTTTTGGGTCCGGCTATATATGTTTTAACACTTTTTTCTTTGTAAATCCAACATATTTCTTTATTTCTTTATCATTTTGATATGCACTTATATATATACATATCTCTCCATATATACATATAGCTCCATATAACCCTTTATATCTGATTATTTTACATTTCTTCCTTTAGCGATGTTGATATATAACAAACAAAATATTTCATTTCTTTTAAACTTTTCAGGAAGGGTAAAAGATATAAAGGAGTTTTATTGAGTTTGGACTCTCGATAGTGATATAACTGATAAATAAACTTTAAGCACAATATAAGCTACAAGAAGTTGGATGAGATATCAAAAGGATGATTGTTGTTGCTCATGATTTAATGCATGTTGATGGATGAGATATTGTGCACTCATGTAGATGACTTATGATAATAATATGCACATGCTACATAATGCATGTTTGGCACACATCACTAACCAATATACCAAGTGAATAAGGGTGGCGGAGCCCCTCTATCCTTCTATTACTAGTATTAACCTATCAAGAAATTATATTATAATTAATTAAAAATAATAATAATATTTCTCTTATAAATATTATCATTATGAAACTAGATATAAATATACAAAAATATTATTTTGAAAATCAAATGAAAATAATAATTTTCACAACCATTACGGAAAGTTTTTAAGAGTTTATGTTATTGCATGCTAGATGTCCTTATAGCTTAACAAAAGCACCTAATATTTCAGATACTTCGAAACACATAAAATTGAAAAAAATTGTGATCGTTGAGCATGCTCCTCGTGACCTTTATTAGATGGAGGAGAGTTCTTTTCTTGGTTATCCATATTATCTTTCAGTTGATGCACTATTTTCTTTTCCTTGAACTCCACTTAGAATTTAATTAATTGACTTCTGATGCAGAAGCATCCAGCTCACAGTGACGAGGCAGAAAGGACTCCAACCAGGTTCACAAGCGAGGAACTGAACTGTTAAATTTTGTTGGAAATAATTTTTCTTTTACTTTATTTTACAAGTCAGCAACAGTTAGATGTCTTTACTTTTCCAGTTTGGGATTACTGTAGTTTTATTTTTGATTAAAAGGTAGTTTATGTAATTAGGAAAAATAACTCTTAACTGTCCTACAAGTCCTGTAATGTCAAAATGATTATAGTTACGGATAGAAACAGAGGTTATGTAACTGTCTTTGTAACAGAAAAAAAAAACAAACTGCAAGCCTTAACTGAAGGTAGAGGCTATAAAGCCAAAAATACATGTAATGGAAAAGGTTCAGTTGAGCAGAGAATAAGTTGAGTAAATTTACTAATAGAAATTGTCAAGCATTCAAAACCAGAGAAGTACTGTCCATCGAAATTGCCTACTAAATTATTTGTTGATCTCTCATTCATATTTTTCATCATTTAACAGACCGTTGTATTATTATAAACTAAGCATACTGTCATGGCTACTGTACAAGCATGAGTTACAGTTAAATTTTAGACAAGCAGAGAGAACCTTAAATAAATTCCAGGTCACAAGACAAGCAGTCACGCTTACATACAAGCGCACAGCAACATAATTAAGGACGAGCGAATACGTTCAACGCACAACCACTAAACGAAAGACAAGCAAACAAGCTCGAATGCCCAGCAACGTAACCGAAAGACAAGTGAAGACATCACAAGTATCAATTACCATAATTTTCTTTCATCAAAAACGAATTTCATTTACATTGTCCAGAATAGCAATTCATAGCTAGAATTGATAGGGCCGAGTTCCCTCACATATACAGAGGCCAACATAGTCACAGCAAGTGAATAGACAATCAAAAATTACAACCATACAGGTCAAGCACAAAAACCTAGGTTAGGGTTTGTAATAGATTGGTAACAGGGTTACGTTGGAGCCACATTTCTACACATAAAATTCAACCCAGAACGAAAACGGAAAACAGAGGGCCACACAGTGACCGGACAATAAACTAGTGGACGGGCCGTCCTCCAAACAGTGACCAACATTCAACAAAACAAAACAAGTTGCAGGCCTACCAAAATATACGCAACCGAATGTCATTGAACACAGGGAAATGCACCGTCCAGGACGCCTGAGAGGACCTGCAAGAACCAAGAGTGGATGAGTTCGAGCCACAGAAAAAGACCAGAGGGACGAACCCCTTTAAAATCAACACAAAGAAGATTGATAACCAAAACCCTTACCTGGAGGACGCGAGAGGAGAAGCCATATTTTGAAGCAGAGGACGCCACCGAGCAACTGAAGAGAGGAGGAGCAATTTGGGGTTAGACCCAGAACGAGGAGCAGATAAAAATTGAAGCATGGAGAAATAAATTACCTGTGTCAAAGACTGAAGACGCCTCCCGGATAATCCTGTGCTTGCAGCCAAAGACAAGGCAGCATTACAAGAAGGCGAATGAACCCAGAAACATTACCAACAATCGAACTTGGAGTGACAGACCAGAAAACCAGTAGCACACACAGGAACTGAAGAATGAAATCTACATGACATAACAGGAAGATTGAATTCAAGTTACAGTCGATTTACGACCAACCACAATCACAGTGACAATTACGAGCAAGCAAACAATCAATATTCCACCGAAGACATAGCCAACAGAGTGACAGGGCGACTTACCGAAGAACAAGCACAAAAGCCAGGTAAGAAAACCCCATAGCCAAACAGCATTGTTTCGAACAAGCAGATAAGTAACCAAACGCGCAGCGAAGGCCTCAACCAACAACCAGAACCAGTCCAAACACAGTAAATTGCCACAAAATTGCATTGCTGAGCCAAAGGAACCATAGCGCAGTGCACCCGTCATTCTTCATACTCAGAGCTCGCAAACCCTCAGAGCCAACAGAACAATAAACAGAGAAGAGTCGAGAAGGCGCGTGAAGACTAGGGTTGTATAGCTTACCAAGGCAGGGTACTACCTCATTTACAATTGCATTCAATGCCCAGCTACCACAACTACAGAGCCGCGGGAAAACAACAATCTACCGCCACGTCAACAAACCCAATATAACATAAAGTGCTAAAGCTACGCCAAGTGGGCTGGGTCCCATCAGAGTGGTATCAGAGCAGTTTGAGTTGAAGAGATTTGGAAGAAATGGATATAGGTAGATGAGGACGAGGCAGAGGTGCCCGTAGAATGGCAGATGAGGCGTTAAGAGAAGAACTCAGAGTTCTTACTGCTCGATTGGAAGCAGTAGAGGCAGGCAGGAGGAGAGATCCAGAGTTAGGTGATGTGAGTGAAGAAGAAGTAGAAGTAGCGGCAGAAGGGCCTGAAGGTGACTCACCAGAAGTGAAGTTATTGAAGTCTGTATTATTGTCAAATAGCAGACCAAAACCAGAATTACCAACCTACGATGGCAGTTTATCGATTGATGATGTATTAGATTGGATTAGCAAGATGGACAAGTACTTTGAATGCGAAGAAGTTAGTGAAGACCGTAGGGTCAAGTTTGCAGCAACAAAGCTGAAAGGACACGCAACCCTGTGGTGGGATAGTGTCCAGAACGAGAGGAAGAGGTTGAACAAACCTCCGATAAAGACTTGGACGAGGATGGTAGCTAAATTGAAGGGCAGATTTCTGCCAAGATATTACCAAATCGCGTTACATAGGCAGGTTCAGAATTTGAGACAGAGGGGTCTGACGGTGAAAGAGTATACGGAGGAATTTTATCGAGTAAATTTGCGAGCAGGATACACAGAGGATACAACAGAAAGGACAGCCAGATATGTAAATGGGCTGAGGATGGAGATTTTAGATGAAATAAGCATTTTGTCTCTCAACAATACGGAGGAGGCATATCAGAGCGCGGTCAAAGCAGAGGAGAAACTTAACCGAAGATAGAATGCCCGGAGAGGACGAGGGTCTAACAGAGGAAGAGGCCAGTCCTATGGCAGGGGCCAAACTACCAGCAACAGCGAGGAAGCCAGCAGTTCAAGGACTTCGGGAACAGCAGAAAAAGGAGATGGAACGAGAGGTGGCAGATCATTTCAGCGCGGCAGAGGAAATGGCCATGGAAGGGGAACTGGTTACCAGTGCTACAAATGCCACAAGTGGGGGCACCGCTCTTTTGAGTGCCCAGAAACAGATTCAACTGGACAGCGAGGCGCATATGTGGCGCAACCAGAGGAAGCAGCAGCACCTCCTCAAGAGGCAGAAAACGCCCCAGAAATAGGAGAAGCTTTAGTGCTGCATAAGGTGTTGTTGAAGCCAGTTGATGAGAGTATTGAGCAGACGCAGCGGAAAGCTCTGTTCAGGACAGTTTGTAAATCGCAAGGTAAGTGCTGTAAAATGATAATTGACAGCGGAAGTACTGATAATTTGGTGTCAACGGAGATGGTGGAGAAGTTGGGACTAAAGCGTCTGAAACACCCCAATCCATATCGAGTTTCATGGCTACAAAAGGGACACTAGTTGCTGGTGGATGAGCAGAGTGAAGTTGAATTTCAGATAGGACGTTATAAGGACAAGATCATTTGCGACATTATGCCAATGGACGTATGCCACATCTTGTTGGGCAGACCTTGGAAATATGACAGAAAAGTGACACATGATGGGGTATTGAACTGTTATAAGTTCGAAAAAGATGGGGTTAGGCATAACCTTGTGCCTATCAGGGAAGAGAAAGAGGCAGCTGAAGTAAATGAACCTAAGGCGTTGCTTATGAGCGGAAAACAATTTTTAAAGCAGGTTGAAAACAATGAGATGAATTATGCTGTAGTCAGAAAGGCAAGGACAGTTTTGTTGCACACAGAAATCACATATTTGCCTATAGAAATACAGCAGATGTTGGAAGAGTTTACGGACATAGTAGTAGACGACTTGTCGGATAAGTTACCTCCCAAGCGGAGCATTAGTCACCATATTGATTTCATACCAGGAGCCAGCGTACCAAATAAGGCAGCGTATCGAATGAGCCCCAAGGATAATGAAGAAATCAGAAAACAGGTGCAGGAGCTATTGGACAAAGGATTGATCAGGGAGAGTTTGAGCCCATGTGTTGTACCAACAGTTCTCGCCCCCAAAAAGGGAGGATAATGGCGGATGTGCACTGATTCCAGGGCCATCAATAAAATCACCATACGGTACAGATTTCTGTTACCGCGTATGGATGATATGATGGACTGTCTGAATGGGGCAGCTTACTTTTCTAAGATAGATTTAAAGAGCAGATATCACTAGATTCGGATACGTGAGGGAGACGAGTGGAAGACAGCTTTTAAAACCAATGAAGGCTTATATGAATGGTTGGTCATGCCGTTCGGGTTCAGCAATGCGCCCAACACCTTCATGAGACTCATGAATGAGATGCTAAAGGAATATATTGGGAAGTTTGTAATTGTTTATTTGGATGACATACTTATTTTTAGTAAGACATGAGAAGAACACTTCCGGTATGTGCGTAAAGTGTTGGAGAAGTTACAGCAGAACAAGTTATTGATAAACTTGAAAAAGTGTATGTTTTTGTAGAGAGAGTTAATTTATCTGGGATTTGTGATAGCGGAGAACGAATTAAAGATGGATCCGGAGAAAGTGACAGCAATCATAAATTGGCCGTCACCGAAGAATTTGTTTGAGGTACGTAGTTTCCACGGATTAGCAAGTTTTTACAGGAAATTTATTAAAAATTTCAGCGGAATTTGTGCTCCCATGTTGGAGACCATCAAAAAGGCCAGCCAACCTTTTCGATGGACAGAGGCAGCAGAAAAGAGCTTTCAGCTATTGAAAAAGAAAATAACAGAAAGACCGATTCTCAGGCTACCAGATTTTCAAAAATTATTTCAGGTACGTTGTGATGCTAGTGGAACAGCAATCGGGGCTATACTCAGTCAGGAGGACAGACCGGTGGCATTTTTTAGTGAAAAACTGAATGAGAGTAGGCAGAAGTACTCCTCGTATGACAAGGAATTCTACGCAGTGGTACAGGCGCTAAGGCACTGGAGGCATTATTTGTTGGGGAACGAGTTCGTGCTGTTTTCAGATAATTCTGCATTACAATATGTAATGCAGAGACACAAACTTAATCATAAACATGCCAAATGGGTGGAGTACTTACAGAGTTTTAACTTTGTGCTGAAGCATATCAGCGGGCAAGCAAATAAGGTAGCCGACGCATTGAGCAGAAAAGCTTTACTATTGCAGGAAAGCACTGTGCAGGTTTTGGGCTTTGAACATTTACGGGATCTTTATAAGACAGACACAAATTTTAGAGAAGCCTATGAGGCGTGCCAAAACCCTTTGATAAGGGGAAATAGTCCTTGGTTGGACTATAACATACAGGAGAAATTGCTTTTTAAGGGAGGACAATTGTGTATCCCCAACTGTTCTATGAGGGAGAACATCATTCGTGAAAAACACAGTGGGGGATTCGCTGGACACTTTGGTATTGACAAGACTTTGGAGCAACTTAGTCACTTTTATTTTTGGCCAAGAATGCGACGGGACGTACAACGTTTTGTGGCTAAGTGTAAGGTGTGTCAACTAGCGAAGGGACATAGCCAGAACACAGGATTGTATACGCCATTGCCTATTCCAGGCAGGCCTTGGGATTCAGTGAGTTTAGATTTTGTGTTGGGACTGCCAAAAACACAGAAAGGATATGATTTGGTAATGGTAGTGGTAGATCGTTTCTCAAAAATGGCACATTTTGTACCTTGTCGGAAAACTAGTGATGCCACTTACGTGGCCCACTTGTTTTTTAATGAGATTTTCAGATTACACGGGTTACCAACAACCATCCTATCAGACAGAGACGTGAAGTTCACGGGACATTTTTGGCGTACCTTGTGGAAAAAGATGAACACCCAATTAAGCTACAGTTCTGCTTACCACCCGCAGACCGACGGGCAAACAGAAGTTGTGAACAGAAGTCTAGGAAATCTGTTACGCAGCTTAGTCGGAGAAAATTCTATAATGTGGGACCGAGTGCTAGCGCAAGCAGAGTTTGCTTACAATGATTCGCCGAATCGTAGCACGGGTCTCAGTCCCTTCCATATTCTTTATGGTATGCACCCTCGTGGAGTGAATGAGCTTCGGGATCTTGGTTTACAGGAACGACGGAGTGCGGATGGAGAAGATTTTGCAAATGCAATGAGGGATTTACATGAACAGGTGAAGGCAAAACTACAAGACAATAGCTCGAAGTATAAGGAACATGCAGATTTGAGGAGAAGAGAAGTTCATTTTGAGGTAGGGGATGAAGTTCTGGTACACTTACGTAAGGAACGGTTCCCTAAAGGTACGTACAATAAACTGAAATACAAGAAGATAGGGCCTTGTAAGATCTTGCGGAAGTTTCAGCGAATGCCTACGAAATACAACTACCACCTGGAGTAGGCATATCACCTATCTTCAATGTGGCAGATTTGTTTCCGTATACAGGCAAACTGTTGGGAAGAAAGGAAGGATGAACCCGGACAATCCACGCGGAACACCAGGAAGACAGAGAAAGTTGGAAAAGACAAATGCCTTATGTCCAACCTCCTGAGATCGAAGGCATCCTCGAAACTCAGGTAGTTAGGCGTACTCGGCGGAAAAATTATTTTCAGTACCTGGTCAAGTGGAAGAACCGTCCGATTGAGGACAGCTCATGGCTTGACGCCAGGCAGATTGAACGAACAGGGACATCAGTGGAGGAGCTCATGAACCAGAGTCATGATCTTTTCTCACCCGAGGAGCCTGATGCAGGAGCATCCAGCTCACAATGACGAGGCAGAAAGGACTCCAACTAGGTTCACAAGCGAGGAACTGAACTGTTAAATTATGTTGGAAATAATTTTTCTTTTACTTTATTTTACAAGTCAGCAACAGTTAGATGTCTTTACTTTTCCAGTTTGGGATTACTGTAGTTTTATTGTTGATTAAAAGGTAGTTTATGTAATTAGGAAAAATAACTCTTAACTGTCCTACAAGTCCTGTAATGTCAAAATGATTATAGTTACGGATAGAAACAGAAGTTATGTAACTATCTTTGTAACAGAAAAAAACAAACTGCAAGCCTTAACTGAAGGCAGAGGCTATAAAGCCAAAAATACATGTAATGGAAAAGGTTCAGTTGAGCAGAGAATAAGTTGAGTAAATTTACTAATAGAAATTGTCAAGCATTCAAAACTAGAGAAGTATTGTCCATCGAAATTGCCTACTAAATTATTTGTTGATCTCTCATTCATATTTTTCATCATTTAACAGACCGTTGTATTATTATAAACTAAGCATACTGTCATGGCTACTGTACAAGCATGAGTTACAGTTAAATTTTAGACAAGCAGAGAGAACCTTAAATAAATTCCAGGTCACAAGACAAGCAGTCACGCTTACATACAAGCGCACAGCAACATAATTAAGGACGAGCGAATACGTTCAACCCACAGCCACTAAACGAAAGACAAGCAAACAAGTTCGAATGCCCAGCAATGTAACCGAAAGACAAGAGAAGACATCACAGGTATCAATTACCATAATTTTCTTTCATCAAAAACGAATTTCATTTACATTGTCTAGAATAGCAATTCATAGCTAGAATCGATAGGGCCGAGTTCCCTCACATATACAGAGGCCAACATAGTCACAGCGAGTGAATAGCCAACCAAAAATTACAACCATACAGGTCAAGCACAAAACCCTAGGTTAGGGTTTGTAATAGATTGGTAACAGGGTTACGTTGGAGCCACATTTCTACACAAAAATTCAACCCAGAACGACAACGGAAAACAAAGGGCCAAACAGTGACCAACATTCAACAAAACAGAACAAGTTGCAGGCCTACCAAAATATACGCAACCGAATGTCATTGAACATAGGGAAATGCGCCGTCCAGGACGCCTGAGAGGACCTGCAAGAACCAGGAGTGAATGAGTTCGAGCCACAGAAAAAGACCAGAGGGACGAACCCCTTTAAAATCAACACAAAGAAGATTGATAACCAAAACCCTTACCTGGAGGACGCGAGAGGAGAAGCCATATTTTGAAGCAGAGGACGCCACCAAGCAACTGAAGAGAGGAGGAGCAATTTGGGGTTAGACCCAGAACGAGGAGCACATAAAAATTGAAGCATGGAGAAATAAATTACCTGTGTCAAAGACTGAAGGCGCCTCCCGGTTAATCCTGTGCTTGCAGCCACAGACAAGGCAGCATTACAAGAAGGCGAATGAACCCAGAAACATTACCAGCAACCGAACTTGGAGTGACAGACCAGAAAACCAGTAGCACACACAGGAACTGAAGAATGAAAGCTACATGACAGAACAGGAAGATTGAATTCGAGTTACAGTCGATTTACAACCAACCATAGTCACAGTGACAATTACGAGCAAGCAAACAATCAATATTCCACCGAAGACATAGCCAACAGAGTGACAGGGCGACTTACCGAAGAACAAGCACAAAAGCCAGGTAAGAAAACCCCATAGCCAAACAGCATTGTTTCGAACAGGGAGATAAGTAATCAAACATGCAGCGAAGGCCTCAACCAACAACCAAAACCAGTCCAAACACAGTAGATTGCCACAAAATTGCATTGCAGAGCCGAAGGAACCATAGCACAGTGCACCCGTCATTCTTCATACTCAGAGCTCGCAAACCCTCAGAGCCAACAGAACAATAAACAGAGAAGAGTCGAGAAGGCGCGTGAAGACTAGGGTTGTATAGCTTACCAAGGCAGGGTACTGCCTCATTTACAATTGCATTCAATGCCCAGCTACTAGAACTGCAGAGCTGCGGGAAAACAACAATCTACCGCCACGCCAACAAACCCAATATAACATAAAGTGCTAAAGCTACGCCAAGTGGGCTGGGTCCCATCAACTTCTTTTTATTTGAGTCTATGGAATGCATGTCTATGAGGTTTACAACCATGTTACAAAATCTCAAATATCTAACTTTTACATTTTGTTTCTCTCATATATATATATATATATTTTTGCTTATCTTGCACCAAAAATTTGAGATACAATTAAATGAACAAAATATTAGAAGCTAAAATCCAAATATATTTTAATTAATAAAATTATTAATATAAAAAAAAGTTGTAATTTATTAGACTGTTTTTTACTTTGAAATTCGAGGAAATTCCAATCATATTTTGAGAAAATCGGGTAAGAATTTTTGTAAATCCAAATTATAGTTGTTAAACTTTAAAATTTTAAGTGCTTTAGACGTTTTTGATAGTGTTGAATCCATTTCCAACATCAAAAACATGATTCAAACACTGCATTTGCAAGATTAAAAAAAATAATAATAAATAAATCTCAAATAATCATCCAAACAATTCTTCCACTCAGTAAACCACTCCTACCAACAAAATCAAGAAACTAAAACCCAAACAAATGTCAATTACCAATGCACTCTAATAGCAATCAACGTGTGCATTCATTCACTCTAATAACAATCAACTTGTGACATTCATTAACGGAATCCTTCATGCGAAATTAGACCATCCATGGCTTGGGAAAGAGGCTTACTAGATGAAATCTAGTTGATTCTAAAAACCTTCAACATTTTATTCTAGAAACTTCCTTTGAATTCCTTTCTTGGCCTCTTCATTATCCCACCTTGCAAGCGAACAAAGTTGGTAGTTCAAGAGACATGACAATGTTGATTTATAGTGTGCTAGTGAGACGGGGTTATGTCCTCATCCCCCTTCATTGCACTCAAGTCCTAAACCATGAATTAATGATACATTAAGTACTAATTGAGGAAGGGGCATGACGCTATTTCTGGATATATCTGGACCCATGAAAATTTCATATACTAATTTTTTTCAAGTTAAAATAATCCCAATAAAAATATAATAATAGATTACTCTAATTCCATTAATTTAAATTTCTTAATTAAATAATTAATCATTATAATACAAAACATTTCAAATAAAAAAACAAACATTTAAAAATAAAATAAGTCATGTAATTTATTAAATTGATGAAAATAAATCACAAATGGTAAAAAAAATATTTTATATAGAAATTAAAAAGGGTAGCCTTTAAGTGTTGTTTTTTAAAGTTTTTGACAGATTTTTTGCCAGAATCCGATTAAAAAAATTATGGCCAAATCTTGATTTTTTTTATTTATTTAAACTAGTTTTTTGACAACAAATATGGATTCAGCACCCTAAAAAACCCATGGGGTGCTTTGATTGTAAAGAGTTCGCCTAGAAAATTTGTGATTTCAATGAATCCCTATTGGATTCTAGACAAATTAGATCGGAAAATAAACCGGAAACTTCACCAAAAAGTTACACTTAAAGACTACTCGTATTAAAAAAGTTAAAAACATATTTAAAACTTCAATCTCACAAATTCTAAGCTAACATCAATATTTTAATACAATACATCAACTTCACTAGGCACCAAGCCAAACCTTTGAATAATTCATGTAGCCACATATTTATTTTAAATGTTTAATAAATTCAACTTAAACTCTTTGATATATTATTCTAAGAATATTTTTGTATTCATTAAAAATGACAAGAAATATATTTTAAAATAAACTTAAACATTGTTCCTTTGTAAATTAAATGGCTGATAAATATTGATAAGCATCAAAACCAAATTGCTAAAATTTAAAAAATTCATAAAAATTAACTTAAATTATAATGTCGTTATTGTTATTATTATTATTATTATTTATATATAACATGGAAATTTATGTCCACTTTACTATGGAGATTCTTAATCTATAAATAGGCTTTGCTACATTGTCATGGGCCAATACTATGGCTTATCAATACCACATATCCAAAAAATCATCACTCACTTCAAATGACACTTGTTCATATGATATATTTCTACTTTATTAGTTTAATTAAAAGGAAAACAGAGCATAACTAATTTGGAGATAAATTTCAATCTTTGATTTATGTATACTATTATGAATATTTTAGAATATTTTGTGGAGGTTAAATCCCCACCATCCACTTAATAATTATTGATAATTAATTAAAATCTAGGAAGCCTTATACAAAATAGACACGCTTGTCCACATAATTAATCTTCTAAATAATAAAGTACATTAAGCATCTATTTAAATTTGGTGTTGTGTAACTATTCTAGAGCTTTAAGGCATGTTTGGAGTTTTTTGTTGGAATTTGATGAAACAATTTTTGGTCAAATCATGTTTTTGTTGTTGTTTAAAATACATGTTTTTTTGTTGTTTAAAATATGTTTTTGAATGTATAAATGAATTCAACACCTTGAAAAAACCTTGGGGCACTTGTATCATTTAGAGATCAAACTTGTGATTCCAACAAATTCCTAGTAAATATTTGACAAATTTACCCAGAAAATACACAAAAATAAGAAATATGGAATTTGAATAAGGATGCAACTCTTTAGGTGAGACCATTTCTCACTCGGGAAGCTACACCATAATACTCTATTGTATTCACAATGCCACCAAACTATTACATGTATAGGATTAGATTGTTGTTGAATAACTGTTTGGAATATAAAAATTGCTAACCAACAAAGTCTAATTAAGGAAAACAATTCAACAACATATAACAAGATCTAATTATGGGAGAATCTTCTAGAGATTTATCCATTATTCCAATACTCCCCTTTAAGGGAGAAATGTGTTTTCTACCACTCCCAATTGATTTCTACATACTTCAAATTTTTCCTTTCCAAGAGGCTTAGTAAATATGTCAGCCACATTTTCATTGGTATTATAATAGACTAAATAAATTTCCTTGGACTGCATCTTTTCCCTAACAAAATGATAATGTGTCTCAGTATGTTTTGGTATTGCATGGTACACAGGATCGTTGACTAGCTTAATGGAGCTTTGATTGTCACACTTGATAATAGTTGGTTTTTCCTGTACTTCTCCTACATCTTAAAGAATTTGCCTCAGCCAAATTGCTTCACATGTAGCATTGCACAAATCTTTGTACTCATCTTCAATGGATGACAAAGAAACAGTTGGTTATTTCTTACTACTCCAAGCCACAATCCCATATCTAATATTGAATACATAACATGAAGTTGATTTTCTGTCATCAGGATTTCTGGACCAATCTGAGTCAAATAATCTACCAACTCAACATCAAGGTCATCAGTATATTTAATACCAAAGTTAATTGTTCCTTTTAGATAATGAAGAACTCACTTTGGTGTTCCCTAATGGCTTTCAAGAGGTTTGGCCATGAACTGACTTAGAATTTTGATTGAATATTCTATATCTAGCCTAGTTATAGTATGATAGTTTAAACTTCCCACCAGTTGATGATACAGTGTACCATCCACCTCTCTTGTCCCATCATTGCTACAAAGTTTGGCTTTTTGTTATAATGGTATTGATACTTCCCTACATTGGTCCATTTTGAATCTTTTCAGTAACTCCCTGGTATACTTACTCTGTGTAACCAATGTCTGTCCACCTTCTCTCCATATTTCAATACCTAAGCAACAGTGTAATCCACCAAGGTATTTCATTTCAAACTCTTGTGACGGTTGTACTTTAACTTCATCAATTGACTTAGAAGCATTGCATGTTATACTAAGATCAACATACAGAGAAATCATAATAACGCACCCCTTTTGATTTGTCTTGATATGTAGTTTAGGGTCATTTTTTTCTTTTCATAAAACCTTTCTGAAGAAAGAAAGAATTAATCTTCACATTCCATGATATTGGTGCATGTTTCAATCCATATAATTCTTTCTTTAACTTGAAAACAAGGTGTTATTGACCCTTTTTAACAAACCCTTCTGGTTGAACAAGATATACTACTTCTTTTAATTCCCCATTCAAGAATGAAGATTTAACATCTAGATGATGTAGTTTTCATTTATGTTTTGTAGCTAAAGCAATCATAATTTTAATTATATTTAACTTAGCTATAGGTGCAAGAGTTTCTTCATAATCAATTCCCTCTTTTTGTGAATATCCTTTGGCAACTAAATTAGCTTTATATTTATCTATATTTCCATCAACTTTAAATTTAGGTTTGAACAACCATTTGGATCCTATGGGTACCTTATTTTCAGGCAATTTTAGAGAAATTTTGAGATCAAAAATGGGCCTCAAAACAAAAATACACAACCAAAATCAACTTTATAAGAACCATTAGGATTCAGGATGATGATGCCAACCATGGGGGGTGATTTGTCGTTTTTGGAGTAAAAAAGAAAAATATTTAAAAAATAATAATAATAATAATAATATTTCTTGCTCATATTTTCAACTTATCTCCCTATGATTTTACTCAAATTTCAAATGGGAGCACTCGTTGAATGTGGAATTTAATTCCTCATCCAATGAGTACCTATGTTGCATACTTTCGATAGACCCTGCTACATGAAAAATGAGAAATATATGAAAAAACATGATTGTTGAAAAATGAGAAATATATGAAAAAAACGTGATTGTTGAAAAATGAGAAATACATGAAAAAATTGATTGCAATCACGTTTTTTCATGTATTTCTCATTTTTTGTGTATCATGGTTCATTGAAAGTATGAAATATAGATACTCCTTGGATGAGGAATTGAATTATGCATCCAACGAGTGGTCCCACTCGAAATTTGAGTAAAACCGTAAGGAGATAAATTGAAAAATAAATTATTTTTTTTCCTCTAAAATTTAATGGTTTAATCTAATCTTATTTTATTATTTCCACTATTATTTTAAAATATTCCTTAGGAGGTCTGTTTTAGACCTCAAAATTTCTCTAATGCAATTATGTTAGTTCCCAAGTATCATTCTTCATTATAGAATCATATCTTTCATTGCATCTCTCCAGTCTTGATGTTCATTAGCTTCTTTGAAATTTGAAGGTTCTATGACATTCATAAGTTTAGTCATTAAGTCATAATATTTAGATCTTATTGGTGGTTGAGTTTGATGAGATGACCTTCTTGGTACTTCGTTGTTTTCTTCTCTTTTTCTTCTTTGTGGTAAATCATCTCTTCCTCCTCGTGTGTTGTTACTGTTATAGTTGTCCATGTCGTTGGATTCCTCCTCCTCTTTTTGTTTCAGTTTATCATCTGATTCCTCTTTGACATCATCATACTCATAAGGGATATGCCATGCATCATACTTGTCATTCTTATGGCCTTCATTTGCAAGACCATGAACTAATACATCTCTACTTGCAAATATTTTATAAGTGCAAGGGTCAAACAACTTTGTAAGCTTTATGATTAGAACAATAACCTATGAAGATACACTTGATAGCTTTTGCATCAAGTTTCCTCCTATCTCCTTTTCCTATCTCCTTTTGGAACATGAGAGAATGTTTGGCTACCGAAGATTCTCAGATGGCTTACTAGTGGTTTATATTCATAAAATGCTTCGAAAGGAATCTTATGATCTAAAATTTTAGTTGGACTTCTATTTTTTAAGTAAACAACAGTGTTAACAACTTCATCCCAAAAAGAATAATTTGGTAAGATTCTTACCTTTTAACATGTTTCGTGCACATTCGCCCTCGATCAAGGTGTGATGGGAAAGGAGATCCAGAGATGGATCGTGGACATGCATGAGGGACAAGTGGCCAGGGATAGTGGGCAACCCACCCAAGGACCCCACACGCATGCGATAGGAGGAACTAGGAGATAAAGGCAACAGGTTTCGATCGCCTTGGGAAAACAAAAGGGAACGTCGGATGTTAAACAAGGAAGAAAGATGGTGAAGGAAGACAAAGCGCGCATGCAAGGTTGGAGGTGGAAACTGGCAGCAGGAGATGAGACTGGAAGCTGGGAGGAGGACCTTGCCTACAGAAGGAGGGATTGCCACCACCACCAGGAAAACGCCATCAACGCCTCGGAAGGAAACTGGTATGTAATTCAAGCCTGCCTTAGTCTTGATATGGATTTAATGCTGCAAGAATGGAGGTTGGTCTGATATCGAATGGCGGTGGTCTCGAATGTTTCGGAAGAAAATTGGTTCGGTTCTCTATTGTTGATGTCTAGTATTTTAATTTTTGCATTATATGGTAGCATGTTGAGGAAAAAGGGGGTCCATGGACGGTTAGGGGCAACTCTTGGCTCCTGGGTTGTGAAATTGCTCCCACTCTCATTAATACCAGATGTATGGGACAAAGAAGGGTCTGAGGCTCCCCTGAGGGCCTGCAGTCGCTTGCCAATTCTCAAAGCCAGAGAGGAATGAGAGGGGGGTCTGGAATTCACAACGCTTGCATGTTTGTCTAGTCTGGTTTAGTTTGGTTCTTGGGTGACTTTCAAACCCAGTGGGGTAGGAACGGGGTGTCGAGGCACCACATAGTTGGTAAGCTCAACCAACCGGTCGTAGCTTGGCTCCCTGGTAATCCTTTGGAGCAGAGGGGAAATAACTAGGAGTTGGGGGGTTCGAACCCCGGTGCAACTGGTAATTATGCCATAGTGAGTTTAATCCAGTGGAACTAGAGACATGGCAGGGTAGAAGGATAAATGACTAACTAGGGGGAGGTCTTGGGTATGTTCTTCATAATTCTCTCAGCCAATTCAGTTAAAGTTGGGTTGCAGGGTAGTTTCAATGACCAAAGGGGTATGAGGGAGGAACTGGGGGCTCTAGACCTTGATGAGCTTGTAATATCAGTTAGAATTGGGTTAACCACTTGCATCCTTTTTCCTAAACACCTCAAACCCTGCTTGTCTGTCAAATTGGTAGTCGTTGCGCCTAAGCCAGGAACCCAGCGGGCCGACTGCTGCAAGGGTGGAATCAAGAGGCTGAGGGATGAATACCACTTACATCTGGGCACAGTAAGGTTGAAGGAAATACGTGAAGGTACTGAGAGGAATTCGGGTCATATCCTTCAAACCCAAACTCGAGACTCTGTAATGGTGCTTCACATGCAATGGTTGGAGGCCAATATTGACATATGGTTTGGTTATAATGGTTGTGCTTATGCTACTCTTACAGGTTTATTTAGTTCTCCTCCCCTTTTGACTCTGGCGCTCCTACTCTATGATAAGGAAAGAAATCGTGAGTGGCGGTGGCTGGAAGAAACTCTGAGTGAAAGAAAAATGGTGAAGGCGGAAGCGGGGCCGGGAAGAAGAGGGGGTCGCCATGCTTACAAATAGGAAAACAACAAAAAGAAAATGTCGCAAGCCTCTACCAACAAGACCCAGTGGAAGAGGGGCAGGAAACCTAGAGAGGAAAACATGCAGAACCTCATGCATGCATACCATGGAGGAACTCCAGCACAGTTTAAGGCCATAATTTCAACATGGGAGGCAGAGCTAAACGCCAAGGTAGCGACAAAGCTGCTTCCAACGGAGGAATGGGATCCCTTTCTCATAGATCTGGGACACACCCGAGGCCGACTAAACAGACAATCCATCTTTACTGGGTGATGAAGAACCTGCTAGATAGGGCCATGACAACAAACGGGAATCTAGAGGAACCATCGCAAACACGACAAGAGGGGCTAAGGTTAAAGGATATTCAAGGGGAGATTTAGGCTATGCAGGTGCAGCAATATCATCAGAATGTCTGCTTTGGCCGAATGGAGAAACAAATTCAAATCCTGCTGCAAAATGAAGTGCCAAGTTCGAGTGCTAAGGACTCGACTCCCATTGAATCATCATATGACTGAAAGTAGATTAGATATGAAGTAATGTTTTTTGTTACTATAATGATCTGGTTGGATAACATTTACTTTGATGGTAGAATGATTAAACATATAGTAGATACAATAAAGTATTTAGGATGGATGGATATTCTCAAGCTGTTTAAATTTTGGATGGCATATGATGTTGATCAGTGGCCAATAGACCTGGTTTCCCTCGGGCAGGTTAAGGCCACCAGACATATTTTTTGTTACTTGCCCATATATGCTTAATAGAAAAAGATAGTGCTACCAAGCTTACACAAAAAAACATGCTTTGTGCACATTCAACTAGGGTTTTGGTCTTCCTTTCAGCTACTCTATTCTGCTCTAGAGTATATGGTATTGTGTATTTTTGTACAATTCCATGGGATTTGCTATACTTGATGAATTCATTTGAAATGTAATATCCCCCTTGATTTTATCGAAGGATCTTGATGTATTCTCATGTTTCCTTTCAACCATAGTTTTTAACTCCTTAAAATATTCAAATACAACACTCTTCTTTCTCATGAAGTATACCCATGTATATTTTGTACAATCATCAATAAATAACATAAATTAATATGTTCCACTTAATGATCTAGTTTGCATAGGACCACATACATTTGTATGCACAAATTCTAGAGCATCCCTTTTTCTTTTATCTATATGAGTAGAGAAATCTTCCATATGCATTTTTCTTAATGCACACCCTTCACATGCAGAATACTCATTCTTAAGTATTGGAATCCTTTCTACCATTCCTCGTTTTTGCAACTGCAATAAATCATGAAAATTAATATGACCATACCTTTGATGCCAAAGAGATTTTGTTTTCATTGTCGTGGATGCCAATGCTTGATGAATTTTGGTTGTCACATTGAGTTTATACAAACCCCAATTCTAACTCCTATCACAATGACCTTGAAGTGATCCTACATGTATTTCACCACATAGTGTGAATTTACAAATTCAACCTTTAAGCCCTGATCAGTTATAGTGGAGACTGAAATTAGATTCTTCTTAATACTAGGAACATACATCTCATTGTGAATTATTTTAATATGTGATTATTAGGTAATGTCATTGGCACATCACCATACCCTTTGATTTCATGTGCACAATCACTTCAAGATATATATTCATAGCATTGTTATTTTCATGAAAGTTCTCAAACCAATTCCTATTATAGGGCATACAAATAGAGGTTGTAGAATTAACAAACCAAGTATTTAGATCGTATATTTCAGCAGTAGTGCGGAATTTGTAACAAACATTATAAATTTCCTATGCCATCATTCATTGTTTCTCCTCTATCAACAAAATTACCAGTGTGCCTCTTATTTCTATGTCTGGACTCATGGTATTTTATTTTCATGTAGTCTCTAGAGTAGTGTCCAAACTTTCCATAATAATAACATTTAAGGTTGACCTTTGGAGATGTCATCCCTAATTGTGACTTTTAAAATGTTGGCTTTCCTTATGGTGTATTTCCTCCTTTATTACCTTCCCAAGGCTTCCTTTTAAAAGGTAGCTTCGCTTTTGCCATCAGCGCCAAATCATAATTTTAAGGCTTAAGATTTCTTCATCTTTCTTCCTTTTGCATGAGTATACATGTCAACTCATCAAAAGTGGGAACTTTCTCCCTTGTTGCAAGACCTGTGATGAACATTTGATACTCATCTAGTATTTCGTTTGAGGTTATTGTGATTATTTCAGTGCTAGATACTACTCCACCTGTGTCTCCAAGTTTATCTTTAAAAATCCTTAATTCTTGAAATAAAATTATTGATACTTTCATTTTCTTCCATTTTAATAGACATAAGCTTACTCTTCAAGGATAGGAGTCTATTTGTATTATTTGATTCGTACAAGTCCTTGAGAATCATCTGAGTCTCCTTTGATGTCTTGTAGTCTCTAAGATGCAGTATAATGTTGTCTTTTACAGACATTAACAACAACACTTTCACCTTAGTCTCTCGCTTCTCCCAATCTTGGATTGATGCAGTTGTAGCTCCTGCAACTGCCTCTAGCTTCACTTCATCACCACTCGCTATTGACCAAACATTGTTTCTCTCCATCAATGTCTTCCTTTTAAACTTACAATTCACGTAATTGGCACCATCCAACTTTGGTTGCCTCATTTAGGTATGATTATGCTAGAGGATTAGCCATTTTGAAGTAAAACTTTCTCCAACTTCCAAATCAATTAGCAACTTTAAGCCCACACATAATGATTGACTATTTAAAAGGATGCATAAACAACTTAAGATAAAATCTAACCAAGTTTATGCAGTTTTGTAGCAACTGATTTCATAGTAGGTTTCATAGTTTCATTGTAGATTTTGCAATTTCGTAGTAGATTTCGCAGTTTCATAGCATATGATTTTATAGCAACTCCAATTCATCAGTGGACGACTTTTAATATCAACAACAATGGTTGTAGCATTCTCAGCCCATTTTCATTCAATACCACTCAGGTTATGTACGTGTCTAATGTTGCGATATTTTATTGCAAAAAAAATAATCCATCCTTTGCAATCTTCCATGACAACTTAATACAAGTAGCAATCCCTTCCAATTTTCCACAATTCACACAACTCATAATTTTTTCCTCTTAATGCACGTCTGACAACTCCAATGCTCCTTTCCACACGCAGGACAGTCTCTAGGTCATATGCACAAGTAGCCATGCTTGGTCTTTAAATTCATCCTCCTCCAAACACATGTCAGGAAACTCCTCCACATATGTCGACCAATTAGCAACATGACTGCATGCTCACGTATCTCAAACCCGACTATGTCACAACGCAACGACACACACATTCGACTCTCACACCAGGCATGCTCAACACAAGCCTCACGACCCTCAGCTCGAACAACCCTCTACTCTAATACCAACACAAAAATAAGAAAGATGGGATTTGAAGAAAAATGCAGCGCTATGGTGAGACAATTGCTCACTCGGGGGACTGCACCAAAACACTTTATTACATTCACCAAGCCACCAAACTATTACATAAATAGGATTAGATTTCTATTGAACAACTTCCTAGAATATAAGAATTGTCAGCCAAAAAAGTCTAATAAAATAAAACAACTCAACACATAACAAGATCTAATTATAAGAGAACCTTATAGATATTTATCCATTATTCCAACAAAAATATGCCCAAAAATAATTAAAATTTAAAACATTTAAACTACAACCTTAAATTTATTTCCTAAAAAATAAAAATACATTAAAAATCAATTTATATTTATTTCTTAAGTAGTAAAAGTATGTTGGATTTCAAGCCTCTGTGGAAGTTTTTTGTAGCTTCATGTTCCGGATTGTCCACAGTTTCAACTTCATTCTGCCGACGTTTCAAACCCCAAAGGGGGTCCATCATCAGGACAAATTAATTAAAAACAATTTTAAGTTTAAATTTATTATAATGATTATCGCCAATTCATATATGGATTTTGTGGTTCTTAATATGTTGCCGCTATTCTGGTCATGACTTATATTGTGGTTTAGTAATCAAGGCAGTTAAGTTTATGGGGTTGCTTTAGCTTAATGCTATTCTCTATTAAGGGAAGTGGTTAACTTTTTATTACCGTTGTAGTTGGATTGTTTGGATAGTGATATCAAGTTTTGGAGACGGTATTTTTTTTAATAAAGTATAGTTGTTTGGGATTTATGTTGAGTTCTTAATGGAGTATATTAGCATTTTTTTGAGTGAAATTTTGAAATTCAACTAGTGCTAATAAGATACAAGGGTTATCTTATTGGCAACAAAATCTCAATTACATCATTTCATAGAGAGTGCAAACTCAAGAAGTTAATAGAGATATCTAAGTCATTTTGTTGGTGGACACCCTACACCACTAGAAACAACAAATTGTGGATTTATATGATGAATGTGAAGCTCTCGCGCAAAGAATTGCTACCTTGATTAGAATTAACTCCAAAACCCACTCAATGGATGGATTATCAATTAGATCAACAAGGGATAAAGAGAAAGAAACTGTTTAGTGACAACCAAAGGAGGTAGAGATGGTAAAAGCGAATCAAAATGTCACAATTAATGAAATGCAACAAGAAATTTATAAACTTGCTAAATTAGTAATGTGATATGTGTTTTAAAATTTGTTCATTTTTTGTGCAATTATATATTTGGATAAAATTTCAAAAACCTTTTTTTAAGGAATGTAATATAATATTAGAATATCAAATTCAAACTATAGGCATTTTTTAATTTAGTGTTACACTTGTCAATATAATCATATTATCACAATAATATCACTAAAACTAATTTTGATAATAATATCAACAACGAATATCAAAATAATTTGCCCTTTGTAAATTATCCTTATAATTTGGAGATAATCATTGTCCCTTTGTCAATATTGCCTTGTAACCAAATTCTTGTTTATTTAACCTTTATTTTTGGAAAGTGTACTAGGAGATTGAGCTTTGCAAACACTTAGGACTATTTTTCTTGAAGAAAACAACCAGAAATCTATTGTTTTCATTATGATGATTCATTTCATGAGATACATACCCTAGTATTAAATTCTTAAATTTTGATCCTTTTACTTAAAATCTTTAACATTAACATTAACTATTTCAAGATGATTAGGAAAAAGTAGAAAATTAGATTTCATTCAAAACTAAGCAAACTTGTTTTAGAAATTTTAGGATTTACAAGTTTGCAACATTTCCATTGGATTTTATCATGTATGGGGGTATGAAATTGACATTTAATTAAGAGCATCAATCCCTCTATATACCTTTATTACAATCCTAACAAAAATTTATCATTCACTCAAGAAAATTTATTGATTAAACATGGTAAATAATTTTTTTTTCTTATTTAATGCTTACAGGCCAATAATGATGATGAGGATAGCAATGCGGGCATGATTTTGATGTTATGCTATTATTTGTTGTTATCATTTTCTATCAAACAAACAAGATGAAATCTGTTGTTTTTAATGCTATGATATATATAATATATATATATTATATATATTATAAACTTATGACTCAAGATATATATCATATATCATATTTTAATCTTGATGTATGATGTACCACTTGAAATCTTATATATCAATTTTATTTTCTTATTTATATATCAATGTGTTTTCTTTAGGATGATATTGTTGTGTGGAGAAGATAGTTATAGTAAAGATGTTATACTTTGGCTAATTTGATCCTCTCAGCCGCTGGATAGATCCAGATTAATTTAAGAAGTCTTAAAAAAAAAAAAAACAAACAAACATATGACTTGAATAATTTAAATTTAAGCCCAATCATAAATTATTAATAACGATAAAATAATTTTATTTATGAAACAATAGCATATAAATATATTTACATACTATAAAAATAATTAACAATATTTTTTAATAAATTGCAATAATTTCAATTAAAAATAATAATAAATTATTACTAAATCACATCTCCTAACTCATACTAATTTAGTATTATATTATATTTAATAAACTCATACTAATGCATAGATGTGATTGATAAATCACATTCAGTAAACTTATATTTGTAAATCTCATTACTTATGTAAACCACCCATCAGTCACTAGTCTATTGCTGCTGAACCATATGCCTACCGTGTGAAAAAACACATCCCATACTTATATGTGAGATCCTAGGTGTGTCAATCACAGCTATCAAAGCAATTCCCATCCAACGCCATTGTTCCTTCGATGAAAAACATTTATGTTAGATGACCCATTTAATATTTTAATAATTCCCACCATCTTGGGAAGATAAAATTGACTTTGCAAGACAAAAAAAATTGCAAGGCCCCAAATAAGATTATGGTCTGGTAGCTTTACTTTACTCAAATCAACGAAGCAAATTTAAAATCCCTTAAATTAGTGTTGGGTAGCTAGCTTTTGTCATTCAAATCAATGAAACCAATATAAAATTCCGGAGATTAGTGTTGGGTAGCTTTTCTCCATTCAAATCAATGAAGCAAAAGTATAAAATTCCTGAGATTAGTGTTGGGTAGCTTTTCTCCGTCCAAATCAATGAAGCAAATATAAAATTCCTAGGATTAGTTTGATCTCCATTCAAATCAAGGAAGCAAATATAAAATTCCTGGATTAGTTTTGGGAAGTTTTACTAGGTTTCATTTATATATACATTCAACAAAAAATGGACAAAGGCAGTCACTGGAAACACCATGTAAGACATAATTAACCAGTGAATAGAGATCTTGCCCGAATCTTTGACTTCAAGATCTTGGTATCACAGTAATCCTTGCCATTAAAATATTGATGACATAATGATGAATCAAATCCCTGAGCCACACAATCACACACCGCTCCAAAACACCACATGGCACAGGCATACCTTGAAACCATTTTATAATTATTGGGTCTGGGGAAGGCAGCATGTACCAACCGTGACAAGACCTGTGGAGTGACATTCACAAAATACAATAATGGATGGATAATGCTATGGACCAAAATAATTTTGATTCATGCATGCGTACACGCTTGTTTACAATTTTTTATATTCCCAAACTCTCGTGAAGTGTGCAGAGGGACTTAGATTAGATCGACTATTTGCGTGAACGATATGCACAGACAAAGACCCTGACAGCCCCTATAGTTGTTGGCCAATGGCCAGCGGAGTGGATATTTCATGGCATTGCTGGAACTACATTTACAGTTGGGTTTTCAACACATTGAAAGAATAACCCTTTGAAGTGAAGGAGTTTTTATGTGAGTTCAGGGACGACAGGAGAAGCAGCTACATGCTGAGAGATTGAAAGGGACATTGCCGTCTCTGCGCATTCTCTCTGCGCGCTCAGCACTTTTTAGGATCTGCTCTGCATGTTGTGCTTTGGCTGCTGTTCGCCATTCGTCTGCACGCTTATGGGCTCCTGCCATTTTCTTCATCAGCTTCTCCTCTAAATGAGATCTCATCTTCTCTATTTTGACCTGCCATGCCACAACAATAAATTGATTGTTATGCCTTATTATTGAACCCACATGTTAATTGGAAAAATGAAATTTGGCATCATATTTATCTGGGGTTGATTTTTCAGTAACTTCTTTTTGGGTTTTTTTTCAGCTTTGGAATGTTCCATGTGAGACCATTTAGCAAAGTCAAAAACGCATGTGAAGAATGTAATTTTGTAAATTTGTCAAAGAAATAATGAAATTATAATTAATTTAAATATATATTAAAAAACCAAAACACAAACTTTTTTGGATGCCAGCCCACTAAGTTCCTGATTCCTTATTGATAAGATGGATACATTAAAAATTAAGAATTTAGATGCTTTACAACCTAAAAAATTATTAAAAATTGTACTTACTGCTTAATAAATCTAAGGTTAAAAAGGATCTATGTTGAATATCAATCCCAATTACCACTTGTGTTAGCTCTGTAGTTTTCCATCATTCAGGTGAACCCAATGATTTTGTTAGTGTATAGGCTTTAAGCGAAACCATAATTTTCCATCTTTGGAAGAACCAATAATTTTATTTAGACCCTAGGAAGAAACCATCAAAGGCATAGAGATCAGACATCTGAATCCATCAAATTGATTTCACTAGCTTAGATTCATCTTGATTCTTAACCCATAAAAAAATTCTGCAAAGTTTATTTTTGTTTGAAGGTGCAAGCAATTCAAATTTGCAACTTGAGGTTTTTCATCATCTTGACACGTGATAGATTCATCTTAACCCACAAAAAAATTCTGCAAAGTTCATTTTTGTTTGAAGGTGCAAGCAATTCAAATTTGCAACTTGAGGTTTTTCATCATCTTGACACGTGATAGATTAGACATTGTTAAAATGGATCTATGTTAATTATTTTTTCTTTTCTTCAAACACAGCATTACACATCCCCAAACCACCTGGACTATAGAATGTGCTACTCTAGACATTAAAATCAACACTGTTGAAAATATATCCTACTCAGAAGTTAAAGAGAGATGCCTAAATAGTTTGCCAAGTTAGCAATTCTGCAACAAAATAAATGTCAAATTACAAATCCATTATCAGTAATTTTTAGAGGTGTAGATAGTCTTCATGTCTAGTCAACAGAGATATGCTAGCCCTCTTGCTTACAGCAGGCAGGGGGCTAATGTACAGATATCCTAAGTCTCCGGCTTACAGTAGGCAGGTGACTTACACATACATATGCTAGCCCTCTTGCTCGTTGTAGGGCTTATGTATAATTGCTTTTCTAATAAATTCATTTGTTAGTAACATATATGGAATTTTCCAAAACAAAAAGGAAAAGGAAAAAAACAGCATACAACGTAACCTTTTTTCCTCGGTAACATACAACAAAACATGCCAGAAGAAACTTTGAATAAACCGTTCAATGGAATTTTTCTAAATTCTGTAAAGAACCAGAATCCTGCAAATATTCGAAAATGTGTACAAGTATTTATAGGCACACTCCCCATACCTCAAGTTTTTTGGTTTCAGCTTCAGCTTTAGCAGTCTGGAGATTTATCCAAGCTTCAATTCTTGCTTCTTCTCGCTGATATCTGAAATTTACAGACAACCTGAATGCTCAGACATTTTATTGCAAAATTATATATAACAAATGCTAGTAATCTCTTAAAAGGCCATTTCATACTATTGTAAGCTAATTTTGATCAAGATTTTGTGGCAAAATAAATTGAAATAATTTGAAATTGTTTAAAGCAGATTGTAACTAATGTTAGAGATTTGCATCAAATGAGCTTCTTCTGGACTAACGGAGTTTCTCATCCTAGAACCATTTTACACAGACTGAAACTACAAATCAAGAAAGGTTTAGCTTCAATTATGTATTTTGTGGAAAAATAAATTGAAGTAATTTGAAATTTTTAAGGCATGATGTGATCTACATTATAGATATGCTAAAACTCAGCTTCTTCTGAATCAACTGAGTTTTTAGAGCCATTTTACAGAGAATGAAATTACAGATCACAAAAGTTCTGGCCGCATAATTTAAGGCAAGGTTATATAAATTTCCTATAATTGGGAGCTACTGTAAGGAATCACTGGTTTTCGATGAATATAAGGAGAATCAGTAACAAATGGCCCTTATTCTTCTAATCCATCAAAAAATTTCCCTGATAAAGGTTATGTACTTGAACTCAAACACGATGTTAAATATGTGCATGCTCGGTTTCTATCTCAAGTTTCAACTAACTGTGCATTCTCAAAAGTTTAATCTCCGAAGTGGTATAAAAGAAGTACTAGTAAACTTTTTTATCAGAGCTATTTGTCTAAAATTTAAATCAGAGATACTTGTCTAAAATTGAAACACAATCTTTGAACTGTGGGCTATGCATCCTCAAAATATATGTTATCCAATTTGAAAAGAGGTGACTCGTATCAATGAAGCCTTTTCCATTGTGGTTCAGTTCAATTTTCTATTGCCCTATTCTATCACATTATGGATCTCCACTTGTTAGGCTATGGTCCCATGTTGTGGCTTCCATCTTTTGATGCAGTAAACTAGGAAAACTGTTACCCACAACTGCTGAACTGCTAGGAAAAATGGTCCTAAACAAGAGGGGATAACTGTTTTTAGCACAAGGTTCCGTTCAATCCCGCAACTTCTTTGCTTCTCCTTCAAATAGGGACAGCACTGTGATTTAGCAGGTTTGCCATATTAATGTGAACGTTTGCAAATAGGGATGCAGCACTGTGATTTAGTAGGTTTGCATTTAAGAAGGCATCACAAAGACAGCGATCAGAAGCTAGGGAACCCAGAAAACACATGAACACCACCAAATAATTTTAGTACTAAAGTGAGGGAGAGACTATCACATCAATCCAGAGACCTATTGGCAAATCTCTTGGTTGGCGTAGTACACCATGATCCCCACCCTTGGCAAAGCAGCAGACCATTAGCTTATTGCCAATTGGTCTCTGCATGCTATCTATATAGTCCTACATCTATCTGAGAAATACCCCACAAGAAACCAGTTTCTTTATCACTTGCATGAAATGAATAACAGAACGAGAATCGCTAACAGTATAGCTCGAACCAGAACTGCCATTCAGGAGTTTAACAAATCGAGGATAAACTCCCAAATACTCTCCACATGGTTTTATCCTTCAGGTATATACATGATTTTACCTTCTACCTTTCCCCTCCTTGTGTCAGTTAAACCATCTTTTATGTCATAAATATCAAACACACTAAAATGTCTGCAGAACTTCACTCGATTGCAGATTCTGGAATATTTTGAAATTTTGATGGACAGGAGTGAAGTCCAACAGAACACACTAACATATTTATTGAACTTCAGTATATTGGAAATTCTGGAATATTTCAGAAATCTGGAGCGAAATCAAACAATTCACTTTGGGTCTGTCCCTCATATTTCTAAAATATTCCAGAATCGGTTATCTAGATAACGATGACCCAAAAATATCTCCTTTGTAAAATGACGGACTTGATATTTTGATTAATAAACTTGAACATAGATTTGTCAAAATAAAGCCTTCTCTATCGATAAGCTTTCACTCTATCATCCTTGGGTTCGACGCTTACCTGGTAAAGCACTTTGATCGTTCTGCTTCTTCCCAAGCTGCAGCTCTGATTTCAACAATGCTCTTCTTGCAGTCACCCATGTCAAAATGCCTCAAGCTCTTTGAGACCTCTTCTTCCTCTTCCTCCCTCGAACTCCAAGTGGAAACACTCTTATCAACTGAATTGAACTGAATACCCGATGGCAAGCCCTGGAGCTCTAAATTCGCAAAATGGCACTTTTCCAGTTCACCAATGTCGATGCCAGCGCTGTTTATCAGTGCAGATCTACTGGCAGGAGTATTATGCCTAGCAGGAGAACCAGCTTTAACAGGAGTATGGCAACGAGAAGTGCGAGAACTTCCGAGGGGTGTCATATCTGTTCCCATATCCCGGTGCTGAACTGCTGGGATGACCTCTGTACAGGCATCTTTCATGGACTGAAAACCTTCATGCTTACCATAATGTTGTATCTTCCCAGGCTCTGAGACCTTATATCTGGGAGCTGGTTCAACTTTATCGGTAAATTTATCTGCAAGCATTCAATACCAATAAACACTGTAAATACATAGAAACAAACAGGCAATTCAATGCGCCAAACTAGTGTACAACGCAACAGACCTTTCATAAAGACATCTGATGGCAAAGCTGCAAATGCCCCATGTTCTGAGGACACAGAACCTAAGCTGGATGATAGGTTAATATCTGTGGATAAAACAGAGCTTGAGACTCTGCTTGAAACATCACCCATAACTAACCCTCCTCCAAGATATTTGTCGCCCATATTGCTTCTATCATCCGATCCTGCCCTCAGCTTGACATCCTCAGTACCAACCTTTTGACCCATAATTTCGCCATGCCTGAGCCCTATTGCATCCATCTCATTCCCAGAAACTGGGTTCACTGCATTTATTTCACAAGCCTGAGATTGGAAGCCAAGGGCAAGGGTCCTGCAAGTATTAGTATTAGTCTTGATAAAACGACCGAAAGGATTATTATTATGACTATTATTATGAGATAATGAATCGTTGCAGGAAGAATTTATCAGCCATTTCTCCGCATCATCCCACTTTGAAGGAAAAGCCCTCCTTGAGAACCCCCCCATGGCCGTCATATATTTCACTGGAAGAGGATTCTCTGCGGGTTTTGGAGGGGTACCTAGGCAATCTAACCTTTTGGGCACACTGAGACGATTGCCTTCTCTTACTCTGTGGACCTTCAATTCTGAATTAGGCCTACTTTCAAGATCCCCAGTAGCCCATTTCTCTGTAAAAGGATTATTATTACTCACATTCTTCTTCGCCATGGGGAAAGACTTAACAAACTCGGATGTTTCTCTGAGATTGATTTTACACAGCGGATCAAGCTGATGATGGGTATGAAAGTTTTCTGAAAATGGGTTCTCCACACCGTACTTGGGCAATTTAACCACCACTTCCTGGCAGACAAACAGACATTTTTGAATATTCTACAGTCAGTAACCAAGACATATGGACCCATCATTCTAACATAGCAAACCAGCATTTTGAAAAAATATAAACATGGGATACCAATAATGTACCTTGGATGGCTTATTGGATTCAAATGAAGATTGGACAGGCAAGACTCTGTGCTCCATGCTTCCTGAGTTTGAAGATGGCTGGCTTCTAAAAGGTGGATTGATCACTGATTTCGGACTGATATCTCTGGTTTTCTTCAGAAGAACATTTCCGGTGCAGATTTGATCCTCAGTATGGTGGACCATTGCCATATTGCTCTATCTTCTGACACTGTGTGTTGCCCAACCTTTGGGTAAGTGTCATCTGACCACATGAACACTTGCATGCATGCATTTACATATGAAGGGGAAGATACTTGCAGTTTCTCTGGCTGCAAAATCAAAACCCACAGAGATCACTCCAGAATAAGTGAGTCAGTGCTTCAGTGCTTCTTCTATCTATCGGTTCTCCGCCCTTCACATTCTACCTCTACAGTGAAGTACCAAATAATGTTTCTGTGGCGCCGTTGTGTGCTCAGATAAGGACAGGGACATCTCAGAGTAGTAGAGTGTTTGATTGTAGGCTTGTCTTTAACGCCTCCATGAACTCTATTTATAGACATTTGAGGGACTATTTCAGATGATGCCATGTTTCAAAAGAATTGCATTACCTAGTGTGCACCTAAACAAAACTCTAATGTTCAACTCGAATTTCGAAGCCATGAACATGATTTTCCCTGGTCCAGGTTGTGATTTCAACTGTGCAGATTTCATTTTTGTTATTTTGCAATATTTATATTATATTTTATGTCACTTTTATGAATTATATTATATTTGACTAGTGTTAAATTTGCCCGCTTATCAATGATTCATAAATATAAGGCTTTGTGAATTGTTTTTGATTTTTTTTTTATGTTTAAATCTAATGCTTAGTAAATTGACTTTGACTGGTTTGAATGCTTAATATTAGATATAATGCTTTGTAAATTGCTTTTTATTATTTGAATATTAGTATTAAACTGTTTTTTATTATTTTATATTAATGCTCGATTAGATAGAGGTAATGCTTTGTAAAAGTTTTACTTATTTTAATTTAGTATTATTTTTTTAATATTTTGTATTGAATATTTAATTTCTGTGAGTTCTTTTCTTGAAATTTGATATCTAATTTTTAAATATAAATACTTTGTGAATTTTTTACTATCTTTCAACCTGAAGATATTTATTACATATTTAATATGAAAAAATATTTTATTAATTATTAATATTTTTCTTAACTAACTCATCTTTTGGTTTGGTTTATATATAAAGAGAAAGAATTGGAATTAGGATATTTATTAATATTTTTTTAATAAAAATTAAAATTGATAAAATATAATAATATTTGAAAAAGGTTTGTAATATGATGTATGAATGTTTTTAAATTTTAAAGGTTAAAATTTATTTTATATAATATATTTAAATTAAATTAAAATTAATAAATATAAAATACTTTGGACTAAGTTGTATATGTTGTTATAACATTTTGAAAATTTAAATGTAACAGTATTATAATATATATTAAAAATTTGTTTAAAAATATTGATTAAAAATAAATATCATGTTAATTAACTTATTTTTTGTTGGATATTTTTATATTATGTTATAGGATTTTGATTTGTATTTGTCTTGTTTGTGTTGTTTAGGTTTGTTATTTTATATGAATTTTAAGATGATTATATAGTGAACTTATAGTTTGAGTAGTTTTGATTCAAAGGTATTTAAGTTATCAAAATCATCCACAAAATTTTGTTTATATAATATATTTTTGTTTGAGAGAAGATTCTTCTTTGCGCCCAAAACTGTTCTCTCAAACTTAATATAAATCACAGAAACCTAAATTCAATAATATATTTTGTATTGAAGTTAAATTGGTATCATATTCGTTTCTCAAAATTAAAAAGATAAATCTAAATAAATTAATATAATATACATAACTTATTATTCTTACATATAATCATACAATTACCTAAATACCATATAGTATTTTTACTCCCATCTCATATAAATAATTATTATTCATATTAATATAATCATGATCATTATTTATATTTATTTTAATAATATAATAATAATCTATAAATAAAACTTTATTTTTATATTGAAATAACCAAAATTGTACTTTATCCCACTAACAATATCTAATTATAGTTAAATTATCCAAACACCATGATCAATAAATAACATATTTATTTATTATTATGAATTCTCTATCTCATATTAAAGTCAATATTTGCTTCAATTCATAGTTATAGGTTGAACAATTATAATTCAAAAATTATCCTTAAGTGATTCGTAGGGTCTTTATTTTAAAGCCAATATTTGCTTAATTCATAATTATAACTTGAACCATTATAATTTAAAAATTATCCTTAACTGATTTGTAAAGTTTTTATTTTTCATAGGAAATATGTAAAGTTATATCTTTAAACTTAAGTATAAGTTTGAATTTAGAAAATATAGATTTTATTATACGATTTTGTTGGGTATTTGGTCTGAAAGAATTCAAAATAGATAGAATTTTGCAAATTAATGTGTAATTATAAAATTTACATCATTCAAATAGTTAAAAAATAATTTTTTTTTTAATAATTATAATTTTAAAAAAAAAAAAAATTAATAGTTAATTTTAATGTTAAATTTTTTTAGAAAAAATCACATTGAAAATTTTGATCATACCAAGTTCGACACCAATCAAATATAATTCATAACAGAATAGAGCAAAAATCTCATTATCTACTTAATCATAATTTAAAAAATTAAATTTTTAACTATTTATTTAATTGTTAATTACATTCAACTATCAAAATTTCATAACGCACCAATACATTTTTTTTAGATATCCACAATCATTTTTATTAATATAAAAATTTCATTTATAATTTTCCATTTAGCTATAAAAATATTTCCGAATAAAAACAAACATATTACTATATGGTGGACATATTACCATACCACCATAGGGAAATGAAATCTCTTTGGAAAAGTGAATTGACTAATGTCTATTGGGTATTAATGGGAGGAGCATGGCCTCCCATGTTTCATCCTATAAACACCCACATGGTTCGATATGTTAATGTGAACTGCAATATCTGCTAGGTAATTTTCATTGTGCACGTGCAACTAAGCTTGTGGAAAGTGCATGCTTGTTATTTGTGAATATGTCATATACTATTTAATTGTATTGTTTTTATGTCATGTGGTAAAGTGTATTTGTTTTGAAGTTAAATACCCGATTTTTCCTATTTAATGAAAAAATATACCTAAAGTGTATTTATTTTAAGTTAAATGGTCAATTTTTTAATTTAATAAAAAATTATGATTTATTAATTAATAAAATTTTTGAAATATATAATATATATATATATAATATTAAACTAAACACAATTTTATTATTATTAAACTAAAACAAAATTTTATTATTATTAAAAAACTCCCATATTTATTTCATTTTGAATTTACTTAGTGTAAAATGCATTATGTATAATTTATCTTAGAGATGTTCTATGATATAACTTATTATGTGAAAGATTAATGTGGGGTGAATCATTATAATTACCAGTGGATAATAGGATGGTTTATCAAATAATATTAGAGATGTTCTATGATATAATTTATTAGGTGAAAGATTAATGTGGGGTGAATCATTATAATTACTAGTGGATAATAGGATGGTTTATCAAATAATATTGGAATGGTTTATGTTTTTTATATTATATTATTATTATTATGGATGCATGATTTTATTATGTAAAAATGATTTGTGCTTTGATTACACATACTAAATGTTGAGGCAATGATTAACTAAGGATGCATGTTTGAACTTTTTGAATAATATAAGTAAAATCTCCTTTTCTCAAATATTGAAAATACTATTTACCCTTTAGCTTTTTATTAGCATTTGGAATGCATAGCTAAGTTCGGTAATTTCATGCTAACTACCCTTTTCCCATGGAAAATTATGATCCATACTACAGCTTTGAAGTGATCACAATCCTAGCATCTGTCTATTTGTTCGTTATGCCATAATTATTCTCGTATACATTAATCTTTTTAGAATTAAAGAAATATTTGTTCATTATATCATAATTATTTTATTTTATTTTATGTTAAGAATTAAAAAAATTATTTGAGGTAGGGTTTAAGTTATTTTTTTTAATTTAATTGAATTTTATATTATGGTTTTCTTTATATTATTATAGAATTATTTTAATTTTAGATTAAATAAATATTGAAATAAATTTAAGAAATTTTTTAGATGGTGTGTTTTGTTGAAGGATAGATGGAATTGATATGGGTTATCAAGCAGTCGTATAATAGATAGTGGAGATGACTTATGGTAAGAGATTGCATGTGGATTTAAGTTGTTTTATGGGAGAATTAAGGGAAGGATAGGGTAGTACAACCTTACATCTTTTGAACTTCGTTAACATGGTCATTAGCCATTACTCACATGAATAGGTAGGGGAAGAGGCTTCTTGCATCACTCAAATGGTTACGAAAATGATAGTGGATAATACTAGAGTGTTTGACCTCCATGATTCACAAAGTAGGAACAGTGGCACACGAAAGGAAATAGTGGATGTGGCCTTGATGAAGCAAGGTGATGAAAAAGAAGGTGGCAAGGAAGACCTTAAACCTGAACACAAAGATGAGGGAGAGATATTTCTAGAGGTTGAATGTGGGGATGGGAGAGTAGAGGGGGGTAATCTAGTGGAAATTTGGGCAATAAGGTATTTTGGTTATTCACCTAGCCCTCAAGTAATGGATTTGGTAGAGAATTGTGGGGGGTGCTGCGGCAACTACAACACTTGGAGACACATTGGTTGAACTCCAGCTTCTCTGTCTTGGTTAATTTCTTTTGTGTAGGGCCTTGGTTCTTTAGAGAGTATTGATTGATTGTGCAGATTACTTTGGCCTTCCCACTTACGTCATGAATAGACATGGTCCCCTCTATACTTTATCAGTTGAACACAACATAAGATGCAGCATAATCACAATGTTTCGAGTTGGGAAGGATAGTGTAGCTCGTGAGCTTAAGATTTTTAGAGTACAATTTTTCATCTTTGGTGTTTCTTCACTGCTAGTGGTCCTGGAAAGTACCCTGGCAAAGTCACGCATGAACACAAACATTGCTCCACTACCAGCGAGCCTAGACAGTGCGTTGGTGGAGTTGCTTGTTTCACCTCTCTGCGCAGGAAGGCTTTCTCTTCTTTCGCCTTTATTTGTTTATTTAAAGAGAATTGTGCATTAGCACGTATTTATTTTGGGGCGAAAGAGGGATCCTAACTTATTGAGAGAAGAAGAGGTTGTTCCTTCAAAGAAGCATATAGAGACCTCTGATTTACGTTTGCTCATTTAGATTTTCCCCTTCTCTATTTCTACTAGTTGGATAACCTTGAAGGCACCAAAGCAGAAAAATCGAGTATAGGCGTGAGGTTTCTAGACTAGACATGGGTTCATGGTTAGACCAAAACTCTCCTTACAGAGAGATCATATTTTTCGTCGAAACTTCATCAGCCAAAAGATGTAACCAACACAAGGAAGATGTACAAAAGGCTAATCAAATTTTGAAGTGTCACAAGGCTCTTATCCACACACATACTTAGAAGCCACGACATATTCATGCACAACACTTATTCACATAGTTGAAACCAAGACAAAACTCAAACAAACAAACAAGCAACAAAAGAAAAAACCTATGTACACAATGTAGGGCACAACCCCAAATTTTCATTGAAAATATTGTTTCAAGTCTTGGTCATTGACAGTGAGAGAGTTAATCTCCCTATCATGTGATCGAAGATGATAAGTGTGTTGGCCAAGCTTTTCGTTCACCGTGAATGGCCCAATCCATAGGGACTGAAACTTAGTGTGTTTGTCATTGTCCTCGTGTGCTTTATCCCACTTCAAGACTAAGTCACCCACACTAAAGTTGTTTTTCCCTGCAGACTTCTTGTCAAACCACATCTTGATACAACTCTGGTGAAGTGAAAATTTTTCTTTAGCTTTCAACCTTTCTTCCTGCAGCTTATGAAGAGTGTCCATCCTATGTTGAACTAACAAACATGGCTTGCTTTGGGATTCTTGTGATAGTTGGAGAGTAGGAAAGTAGATATTTGGCGAGAGGATGGCTTCTTTTCTGTACACCAGGAAGTAAGGGGAGGTGTTCAGGGAAGGTTTTGGCATGACTCGGTCAGCCCATAAGGAATTCACCAAAGCAAAGTGTCAGTTTCGTTGTTAAGAGAATATGGTCTTTTTGGTAATGTGGATAAGGTTCTTATTCATGGATACAACGAGACCATTCCCCTATGGATAATAATTAGCTAAACATTTCAATATGGTACCATTTTCCTATGCAAAATCATAGAGTCTTAATGATGAAAAGTATGTTGCATTGTCAAAAACAAGTGAAGTAAGAACATTGAACCTGGAAATGATGTTATGTTGTAGAAAGCTAATGACTTCCTTATCATTCACCTGTTTGAGCAGAACTGCTTCTATCGACCATGTGAAGTAATCTGTAGTAGTTAAGATATAGTAGTGTTGCTTTGATGAGTGCGGGAAAATCTCCCCAATAATGTAAAATCTCCCCAATAATGTCTAAGCCCCACTATTGAAAAGGTTCTTCAACTGCAATGGGTTGTAGAGGGGCGACTGACTTCTTGTTTCCTTCGGCACACCTATAACAGACTGAACACTTATGGGCGTAAGCATGAGCATCTATGAATAATGTGGCCCAGTAAAAATACCTTTTCTTAATCATGTTCCTCCAAACACCTGAGCAGTACTTTGTTGTGGTGCTTTCTGAACAGCACCCCATGCACCAACTGATATGATAATTCTTTAAGTTTGAGTGCCCTCTTTTGTCATGTAGAAAAGTGGGAGGGCATTGTGTCATGCTCAAGGTATTAGTGCACATCCTTAGACTAAGAGTTTATGTTTGTATTGGGGGAGGCTCGCACAATGTTATACATCTCAATTTCTTACTCCCATCCTGAAAGCTCTTCTTCTTCCTCCTTCACATTTATTTCTTCTACTACTAATTGGAAAAGACCATGGCCCTTGATTGTGTGAACTGGCCTGATTTCTAGATCATACTTTTGCAACCCAGTCATCTAGTTCACTCTCCTTTCACCCAGCTCTTATTGGACAAGCAGTGACCTGACTGCTGGGTGTAAGACAAAGATAACACAATGGTTCTTCAATATATAAGGCCTAAAATACTTTACCGCCTTGTACACTGCATAAGCATGTTTTTCCACAGCGGGGTAATTAAGCTCTGGTCCTTACAGACTTGCGCTCATGAAGGAGATAGGTCTCTCATCGTTCAATTCATCCTTATTAGTGACTACAAAAGTAAGAGAGGTATCATAAGCAAAAGTGTAGAGCAAGAAATCTTTATCAAATTTCAGGTTGTACAATGCAAGTGCTTCTACTATAGCCTACTTAATATGAGAAAAAGCATCCTTTTCCCTTTTATCCCAAGAAGTAAAAGTGTAGAGAAAGAAATCTTTATCAAAGTTAAGGATGTACAATGCGGGTGCTTCTACTATAGCCTACTTAATATGGGAAAACACATCCTTTTCCCTTTTATCCCATTTGTAGACTGTGTATTTCTTCACCATCTTCTGTATTGGTTTGATAATTGGGGCATAGTCAAAGATGAACTTGCAAAGAAAATTGTTCTTCCCCAAGAAAGATTGCATAGCTTTCTTATTCACTCGGAAGGGAATCTATGTGACTATGCTGAGTTTGTCCAAGTCTATCTTAATCCCACTCTTAGCAATGATGTGGCCCAAGAGATTAACCTCGGACACTGCGAAGATACGTTTCTTGGGATTTAACGATATCCCATACTTGTGACATCACTCAAAAATCTTCTTTAAGCGGCGTATGTGATCTGGCCTCTATTTGGAGAACATTGTTACATCATCAAGATAGACCACCATGCTTTGCCTAATGAGTTCATGGAAAGTGATGTCCATAGCATGTTGGAATGTTGTACCAGCGTTGAGTAGCCCAAACGACATTCGTCTGAATGCGAACGTGCCCCACTTTGTTCTAAACGTGGTCTTAAGTCTGTCAAGCTCTGCAACCAGAACTTGGTTATATCCGGAATACCCATCTAACAGAGAAAACATTTCAGACCCCGATACTATTTGCAATATTTTTTCTGTGGATGGAACGGGGTAGTCGTATTTGTCCGAGGCATGGCTGAGATTTCGAAAATCTACACATAGGAGGATTTCCCCGTACTTCTTCCTTACTGGGACCAAATTTGACACCCATGTTGAGTGTTTCACTTTGGATATGATCCAGGCATCCAACAATTTTCCCAACTCTTTCTGAATAAGAGGCTCAAGCATTAGATGTACTTTCCTTAGCTTTTGTTGGAATGGCTTGGCCCCTTCCCTAATCAGTATCACATGTTGGATTATTTGCATGTCATATGTCTTGAGTTCATTGTACATCCACGCGAAGACATCACGGTATTGCTTGAATAAGCAGATAAAGGCTTGTCACTCTTGTGGTGTGTAGCAAGTACCAAGATTGACATATTTCAGATCCTTATTATTTCCAAGTTAACCTGCTCGTGCAACAACATGGAACTATGGGTTTTGGAATTGACAGGTACCCAGAAGTGATTCTGCAGGTTATACAACTTTTCCAAGGATACCACACCCTTGGGGATGAGGTTTCCTTTACTTTCATTGGCTGCATCCTGCAATGTTTTTTCGTGCTCATCCTCATCGATCATTACATCTTTAAATACATCAACATTCGCCATGAAGCACAATATTTGTTGGTCATCATAAAAAGTGCATAAATTAGTGATATTTATCGAGGATGAAAGATTTATAAAGAATTTCAATAGAAAAATCATCCCTCAATGGTGACAACCTAGCAGAAGTGTTTTCTAATGCATCCGCAACTGCGTTACGCATTCTTAGAACATAAACAATATTAAAAGCTTGGAAATGTGAAATAAGACGCCATACCTCTTGTTGATAACTTATAAGATGAGGTGACACAAAATGTATAGTGTTATGTACATGTCGCACCACAATTTATGAGTCACCTACCACTTTTAGGATGGCAACATTGAGGTCAATGTCCTTTTGTAAGCCCAACACGAGTGCTTCGTACTCTGCAGTGTTGTTCGTGCACTCAAATTCCAAGCGGCAAGAGATCAAATGCTTTCTTTGCAACAAGTCTATTAAAATGCAACCAGCTCCAGAGCCCTCCTGTGTTTTGGAACCATCGAAATACATAGTCGAAATATCATATGTACAGGGACTAGGAACTACACTAGTACTACTACGACTACTACTAACTGTAAAAAGTTCATTATCACTAGTTGGACAGGGAAAGAGATCCAACGGTGTATCTGGTGGAACTGGGGATGGCCATGCAATACAACACTTCAGTTGAGTTTCAAGAAAGAAATTGTTGAAAAGTAATTCTGCGAAAGGCATTGGTTCATTATGTTTGTTCAAGGGAGTGACAATGTGTTTCATATATCTCTATGATTCTACTTGGATCTGGTTATTTCCTCCCCTATATAGAAGCCATAAGTGCAATTAGTCTGTGGAAAATTACCCTTGTAGCTTACTAGACTAGTCTCTGCTCAACAACACTATATGCTTCCAAAATGTCCACAATCACTATGTTGATGCATTGGTGGATTCGTCCGTCGAATGATAAGCAGATGATGACATCTCTGAGTTCACCAATTGCTTGGACATGAGTCCTGTCCAACTAAATAATATGTGCATCTATTTTGTCCCATTTAGTATTGATTTTCTTGGCAACATATAATGACATTACATTCACCAATGCACCAAAATCAACCAAGCAATTGTGTACATTGAAATTAAAGATTTTGAAAGTTAACAAGAAAGGTGGGCAGAGTGTATTTGCATCCATTGTAAGTGCATTGAGTACAAATTTAAGAGAACCAAGAGACTTACCCATCCCTTTTCTGAAGAGGTAGTATTACCTATTGATCCGGATTTAAACAGGAACACAACAAATTACAAATATAACCATAAATACAAAGATGCAGTAGAAATAACACTTCATTTCATTAATATCAAATAATGAAATATGCTTACAAATAGAATGGAAATAAGACTAGCTCGGGCAATGGTAGCTTATCTCTAGGAAGAGATGTGGTGGCTACATGCCTCTAAACTGTGTTACAATAAGGCTCGAAGGCCTATTTATTGTTGAGAAACAATGGAAAACCATAAACATCCAAAAACCTAACCCTAGGAGATGAAGCGCCAAACTGTGGGCCCCGTTTGGGTAAATTGGTACATCAACTTTCCGAGGTCGTAACTTTGGCATACGATCTTCGTTTGACGCGCAAAATACCTCGTTAGAAATATCTATCCGAGGACTACAACTTTTGAGTGAGCAACATTAGTTTATGACCCATGTTGCTCCCAGTTTTCCCAAAAAACGTTGTTTAGGGCCTCAAAACGGCTCCGTAAGTTCAGGACCCAAAAAACTGCCAAAATTAGTAAATTGTGCTACAAATAAGGAAACTGAAAAACTAAAATAAGCAATGGTGGGGGTCCAAGTGGAACAGGCGAGTAGCCACCAATATCAACCTGGATCACTGTGGAGGTCTGCCCAAGTGCCCATAGGAGGATGTCCCACTGACTCATGATCTTTGTTGATTCAAACATTGAAATGTTCACGTGAACCTTCTTCATGTCATCGACTATGTTATAGTCCATAGCGGGAAGACTAGCCTAGGTGTCTGGGGATGTAACTTGGTTTGTGGTTTCCAGAGTGATGGTTCTATCCTTACTACTGACAGAAACACTTTTCATTGAGACTGCTTTCCCAGACTTGCTCTGAGTGTTCTGCACCGAGTTAGCTAGTGGGTTGATTTTCCTTAATAGATTTTCTTTGAATTTTTGCTTCGGAAACTCAATTGTAGTGGTTAGCCCTTGGCTTCTCAAGTTGTACCGATTGGTCTACTTTTGGGTCGGATTGTCACTCAAAGGCTACCTATCGGCAATACCCTTTTGGGCTATGAGTATACAGTTAAACATGTTCACTCCATTCACAACACTTGGGGTTTCATTGGTTGCAGTAGCTTCTTCATTTTCTTCAGTAGGCTTAGTCTGCTCTTCAGCCATTACTGAATCAACAAGTTGTGTAGCGACCATTCTCATGGCTTGATTCTATTGTGGGAACTTCTTCTCTGAATGATGTTCTTGATGAAACGTGCAGTATTGATCTGTGCCCATTTTCTCAATGTTCAATGGGTTATTGGATCCCTGTGTAGACTTTGTTGGTTGGTTGTTGTTACTGCTAGAAGTTGTAGTCCTTATGAATAGGTTAAATATGGGAGGCTTGTTGATCACGGTGGTTTTGCTTGACCTTTGTTTGAGTTCTTCCATTTCATTAGACAAATACTTGACAAGATGAGTCAAGCTTTCTAAATCAGATGGTTCTTTTTCTTTAGCCTTGCTCACAGAGGCCTGAGACCTCTTACCCATGTCATTGGAGTCCTTTGTTGGTTGGTCGTCTAAGATGAATCTGATAGTGGGCAAGTCCTTCTCAACAACAATAGCTTCTTTACAATTTTCTGTTTGTTTTTGTTTCATAATTCACTTCACAAACTACACAATGCTTGTTGGCAAGGTAGAGGTGTATTAATATATGGTGATGGATTCATGAGGTTTCGTGGCTTCCGAAAATTTGTTCAAATTGCAATTGAACCTTTGGTTGAATTCTTTCACTTTTTCCTTTTTGTCCATCTTAATATTATCCAACTCTTTCAATAACATGGCGGGGGTTTTATCATCAACAAAAATTTTAAGGAAGATCTTCTTAAACCCCCTCCAATTCTAGATGGAGTTTGGGGGAAGGCTGTGATACTATACAACTACTCTACCATATAAAGTACATGGGAAAAGTCTACATGAAACATCATCGTAACATATGTCAAGTGTTTGTAGATGTAGGTTAAAGTTGTCCAGATGGTATTCAACCTTCATTGTCTTATCAAGGTCAAAGTTCATTAAGAAATTCTTCGAATGCCTTGACATCTTTTGCAGAACACCCGGAGGTGCGAGTGGGCCCTGAGTCATCTAGTCCAAATTTTGGTCTGACATGTCTTCTTCTCTATTTTCATCCTCTTCCTTATCAGAATCTGATGGCTCTTCTTCCTCTTCTTCTTCTCCGACCGTCCCGCTGAAAATTGTGTCCGAGAGCAGAATGTTGCCTCCGACACCACTGTGAAAGAGAGGAGGCTATTCTTGTTTTTCCATAAAGTCTGCCAATTCTTCAAGAGTGGAAAGAACCACATCTTCAAGAGTCAAAACTATCATCCCTGTGGAGGTGGTCTTGTTCTTCTTTGGAGAATATGGAAGACTGAATACTCCCAAGATCAATCCAACAACTTTTGCAAATTGATGGGCAGATGGCTCGAACTTGGTCATACATAATTTCACGTTCAGGCTTGGGCCGAGAAGAGTCACCAACTTTAGAAGCATGAGTAGTGGAGGTGAAATGAGTGTTGCTTCCTTGAACAAAAGATGGAATGACGGGGTCGATGGGTTTATCAACCATAAAATACTAAAGACCCTCCTTCTAGCACCAGAAATGTTGACGGTGCTGGTTGGATGCCTCCTACATGGGGTGTTGTTTAGAAAGCACCACAAAGGAAAACTGCTCAAGTGTTTGGAGGTGCATGATTCAAAAAAGGTATTGTGTGATCTCCATGATGGACCAGTCAGAGGAAACTTTGCAGGCAACACTACAATGCATAAGGTTATGCGGGCCAACTTTTATTGGCCCACATTATTCAAACATGGTCATGCTTATGCCCACAAGTGTCCATTCTGTTAAAGGTGTGACAATAGAAACAAGAAGTCAGTCGCCCCACTACAACCCATTGTAGTGGAATGACCTTTTCAACAATGGGGCTTGGACATTATTGGGGAGATTTTACCACACTCATCAAAGCAACATTGCTACATCTTAATTGCTACAGATTACTTCACACGATGGACATAAAGGTGAATGATCAGGAAGTCATTAGCTTTCTGCAATAGAACATCATTTCTAGGTTTGGTGTTCCTACTTCACTTGTTTTTGATAATTCAACATACTTTTCATCATTAAGGCTCTATGATTTTGCATTGGAAAATGGTATCATATCGAAACATTCAATTAATTATTATCTGCAGGGGAACCGTCTTGTTGAATCCACAAACAAGAACCTTATCCACATTATCAAAAAGACCATATTCTCTTAACAACGAAACTAGTATTCTGCTTTAGTGAATGTTATGAAACCAGCTCAAGAAAAAGATAGAAAAGATAGATCAACGCCTTAGAATTCAGCCTCTTCGAGGGGCAACCTCCTTTACATTACATAAATGAACAATTCTTGGATGATTCAA